>ML359100.1:0-19275 GCA_005239505.1 Nicotiana paniculata | reverse complement strand
AGAAGAAAATATGTACAAATTGATGTTTTGCCTTTGATCCACTCTAATCTCGAATCTCTGTCTCAATCTCCTTTGTAGTTGTGTTTTAGGAGTCTATTTATAAATTTAGGACAAACCCTAAACGTGTAGGAGATTTCTATTTCAATTGGGAAACACTCCATTAAGCACATAACAAGTGTAATTTTATCATTAATGCGCATAAAATGTAAGGTATATCACATGTTTAACTATGCAATTTAGTCTCGCATCAGGCATGAATTCAAATTCACTTATTTTTCACTATATTATACATCTCATCACAAATTCAAAAAGGTTTAATCCAAATATGTATGGACATTTTATTATTTGATAATATAATATACATGCATGAATTATATCCATTTCGTAAATAAAACCTACATTCATTTTATGCCATCTATTCAACGAGAGTTTAAATTTTTTTGATAATGTCAAATTGCTTACTAAGTTAAGTTGCTTATAGAGTTTTATAATTGCAGGTTTTGTTTACACTTTACAGGCATATGGGTGATAATTTGGGGACAAAAAGATAAGTAACTTAATTATCAGACCAATCATAATATCTTCAACATCAAGCATAAATATTTTTTTATACGTTACATACATAGAAATTAAATTACCTTAATTTTTTAGTCACCTTACATTTTACATGTTCTCATTGCCAAAAAAAAAAAATGTTCTCACTATCTTTAACAAATTTTCGCAATACTGTAGGAATGTCATTTGGTTTGCCAAAATGGGAGTATTCCTCTCATGGGATTGAAAGAATAGTTCTAATTTTAAGTCTTGATGGACCAAGTTATTCGATATCTATACTGGTGAGAGGTAGCATTACTCGATAGAATAGTCAAGATACGCGCAAGCTAATTTGAATAATATCGTCATAAAAAGAAAAAAAAAGACTAAAAATTGAGAACATAAACAAGGTGAAAAGATAAGTTTAAACCCAGATAAACTCATTTTTTTTAATAATGAACACTGTTTCTCAATGCGCCTTTTTGACTTTTCTCATTGCTTTTCTTTGAAAAAGAATACATAATTAAAGAAAGAAAGCATAACTAATCAAATAGTTACCGTGGAAACAGAAAACAGTTGTATGGAAAATAAGTTAATAATAGGTCGATAATTTTTAATTAATTCATTTGTTAAGTAGATATACTTCAGATACGAATTAAAGAATTAAGCATGGATTTTTATTTGAAAACAAAAGGAATTTTCTTTAATGACCTAACTAATAGCAGTATAATTTTTATAATTAAAGAAGTTACTGTGCTTTAACAATAATCAATAGCTATAACAATTATTTAGCTTTAATCGATAGGATCAAAGAATAAATAACCTACGATAGTCTATACTATCATAAACGAGGTTCGAATTGATAAGAATACAATTAAGCTCGGAGGGCAATCAAGAAGCGTGAAGTACAAGTCCAGGAAAATGATTGTTAACGAGAGACGAGAGTGATTGGCTATGAGTAGGAGTGGCAAACGGGTGGGTCGGGTCGGATATGGTTCGGGTCAAAATAGGTAATGGAAAAATCGGGGTAAATTATCCGGCCCGGTCCATATTTAACACGGATAATAAACGAGTTAACCGACGGATAAAATGAGTAACTATATTATCCATTCATGACTTCGTATTAGCCTTAAGTTCTAATATGAATTTGTTGCCCCTTGCAACAGAAGAACATTACTGAAATAATTTTTCAATAATTATATTATCCATATTTTACCCATTGGTTACTCATTTTTCTAATGGATAATATGGGTAATTATCCATATTCGACCCGATTTAAAAAAGCCAGTTATCCAACCCATTTTTAATGGGTTGGGTTGGCTGGATAACTATTATTTTTAACCATCTTGCCAGGTCTACCTATGAGTAACAGTCGTATTTTCACGTACTTACTCCCTTCGTCTCGAATTATCTATCCGTCATGATTTTTTTTGTACATGTCCCTTGTTAGTATTAATGTATTTTAATATTAAAATTATAATATTAAAGTGCATTATTTCTTGTGAGATGATGGTTATAAATTGGCAAGAAAATATTCATTATTTTGGTGTAACTCATGAAATCACTATTGCCATGATCTACCACTAATTACCCACTAATAATTATATTTTGTGACCACCAACCCATGTTCTATAATTTTATTATCCCACTACCTTATTATTTATTTCATGGAAGAGATTCTACACCTATAAATAATGGTGTTTCTTCCATGTGTTTAGTGTGTGAAAGTATGGTAGTAAGTTGGAAAAGTTAACTTGGTGTAGTTAAAAAGAGAGTTAAGAGAAGGAGAAAATCTATGTCTCCAATTTATTCTCTACAAAAGAGAATATTATTTTTGTTGAAGGAAGGTGTTCGTTATGGTGGAGCTTTGGACTCAACAACTTGTCCAGAGTTTGTTCGAGTCATACTACGTTGTCGGGCTGTTGTATCCTAGAGGGGACAAGCCAAGAGTATTACTGCTAGATCGGTGAAGATACTACCGCAGTGGGCTTGAATATCCTTAAAGAGAATGAGATATACGCGCCTCAGCCTGAAGAATATTTATTTAATTTTCTTCATCTTATTTTTCAACTATAACTACTTGTAATTTCACCAACAAATTTTAAGGAGATTCAATTTTTTTTTTATGCAGTTGAAAATAGCGGATATCAAGGTAGAGTTCACTCTCTTTAAAAGTTGGTTGGGTAAAGTATTTTTCTACTGGCTTAACTCAGGCGGAGAAAATGTATAAACTTTTTACCTTATATTTTTCATGAATATGTAATATATTTTTTCATGAAAAGTAAATTTTTATAATTCTAGAAATAGTGGGGGTAAAAGAAATAAAATATCGTTGCATGAAAATTCTGAATATTCATGCATGAGTGAAAGTTGATTAAATCAACAAGTGTGATAAGCGCATCTATGATAAGTCTTGGAATAATTCACATGTTGTTATTTGTCTCTATATAGATGATTTATTAATATTTGGTTAACATGAATGTTATTGGAGAAAGTAAAAGCATGCTTAGTAGCCATTTTGACATGAAAAATTTGGGTGAGGCAAATATCATTCTTTTGTATGAAGATTACTAGAACATGTGAAGGAATTTTCTTTGACCAGTCACATTATGTTGAGAAAATATTTAAAAAATAATTGTATTAATTGCAAGCATGTTGTAACCTCTTTTGATTCAAGTGTTCACTTATTTCATGTACAAAGTGACAATGATGTGATAAATCAAAAGGAATATGCTAGCTTACTTGGAAGCTTGAGAATATGTGACTGATTTCACTTGATTTGAGATTGCATACGCAGTATGAGTATTGAGCAGGTTTACAAGCAAACCAGGTAATGAACATTGACATGTCATAATAAGAGTTATGAAGTATTTACTTGGAGCAAAAACCTATGACTTATCTTATAAAAAATATTCCGTTGTACTTGAAGGATTTTTTGATGCAGATTGGAACATTTTTACCTTTGATAGGTGGTGCTATTTTTTGAAAATTAAAAAACTAATAATTGCTAACTCTACCATGGAGGCTAAACTAATTGCTTTAGCTTCAGTTAGTGATGAAGCGAATTGGTTGAGAGATTTATTATTTCAAATTCTTTATGTTGAAAAATCAATTCTTCTTATTTTAATACTTTTGTGATAGCACCGATGCTATTGGTAGAGTACGAGACCGTTATTTTAACGGTAAATCCAGACCTATAAGGAAAAAACACAATATGTGTGATATTTGAAAAGGTGTAAAATTAATATTGATTATGTGATACTTTTGCAGATCCACTAACCAAGGTCTTGCCACAGAAAGGATCTGGAGTACATCGAGGGGGATGAGACTGAAGCCCATAAACTCATAAGTAATATATGAGGAAACCCAACCTAGGGACTAGAGATCTTATAACCAGGTTCAATGGAAGAACGAATCATATGATGGCTTGGTTTGAAATGCACTATTTTTATTATTGTTCCATCCCTATGGTGTGAGTACATTTATCCTGTAACGATTTGCGAGGTTGAGTTTCTTATTAACTCTTAATGAAAATTTGTAGCTCGTATGAGTGGGGTGTTAGAGTTACAGGAGCACCCTTGACAGATTTCACCTATGTGAGTGTGAAAATCGGCCGCTTCCTATAAGAATCAGGCTTGTTCTCAAAAACACTCATGGTGTTGGGCTCATCATCAGTATTTGACTTCTGGCTTGACCATAAGATTTGTTCAAGCCCATCAAAAATTGAAACAATTTTAATTTCTGCAGATATATCACAAATTCCCTTGACCTTGTACATTTACAACAAGGAGCAGGAATGAGAGCTTCAAACTTTTCCCATAAGTCTTTGAGCTTCGAAAAATACACAGAAACAGATGTTGTCCCTTGGGTCAATGTAGCAATATCTTTGTGCAAATTGAATGATCTTGGCTCATCTACCTTATTAAACCTCTCATGCAGATCATTCCACACTGCTTGAGCGCTTGAAGCATACATTATACCCCCAAGTAAGCCACTTGAAACAGAATTCAAGATCCAAGATAATACTATTGCATTGACTCTTTCTCGGTGACTCCAATTGCACTCTGGGATTTTTTTTTTAGAACAAGATCCATCAACTAGCGTCAATTTGTTTCTCCCAACAGAGCTACTCTCATTGATCCATACCACATTAAATAATTCTCAAATCCTGTTAATTGAAAAAAGATAATCTGAATTCCACTTACATCCGCTGGTGATAGAAACAAAGGATGATTATAATCAATCCCTGGGACTTGATTTCCAGCAATTCCTTGTGAAGAAGTTGCTGTATGTACGGTTTGAGTACCATCAGTTGTTATACCTTTCTCATTCGCCATTGTTGACCAACTTCAAGAATTTGCAAAAGAAGTTTGTGTAATCCAAGAATCGTTCTTTCTGAGCAGTTAGACTATGCTCGAAAGCTCTGATACCATATAATTGTTGTGTTATAAACCAATGAAACAGTAAGAAAAAAGGAATGCATTCATCAATGAAGGAAGAAGAGAGAAGCTAACAGAGAGGAAGAGAGAGATAAACGAAGAGGAAAATATTAGATTCTTCTATCATTTTATTAACAAACTTAATTTTAATACATGGCTAGTGGTCTATTTATATAATAATTAGCCTAGCTTAATTAACTGTTTCTTCTAACAGTTCTTCTTATTTTCTGAGTTTTAACACAGAAGCGATTACGAATTTGAGAGAGAGAGAGACTGCGAAGTAGAATGCAGTATTCAGAATGGAATTCGTGATTTTTCAGTGTCTGCAAAATTAAGCCATGCCTCAGAATTTATAGGCAACTATTGAAAGAGGTGTGATGTCTGTTCAGGAAGGAAAACAAGCAAAGGCAGCGTTTGGATTTTTTAGTTAATTCCGTTAATGAACTAACTGACATTTAATTTAATTATTAAATAATTAATTAAATAAACTTTGTCCAAAAATAATCTTATCGAACCGAAGCCGAAGCCGAGCCGCGCGAGCGACGACGATGGCACGAGGATACATCCTCTTCAACTCCTTTTAAGAGCTCTAAGAAGTGATCCTATATTTATACACACAAGTGTAGTTGTCTTTCACCAATGTGGTACAAAGTTTATGACAAAAGCTCACTTGATTCAAATTTTCATTTCCCTCCATTTTATTTCCTACCATTTCCCAATTCACATTCTTAGACTTTTAAGCCCAATGCTTAAAGCCTTTAAACTCAATGCTTAAAGTCCAACATTAACTAATTAAACTAACTATTACATCATAACTAACCTACTAACAGAAAAGCTGACTATTAACACCTAACTTAGTGAAATGACTAACCTGACCCTACTAATACATATTGTTTACACTATGTTATATCATTTCCTACAACTGTATTAAGCTCATCCCTCGTAAATTCCATTTCAGAATTCCATGATTTAACAATTAACGGCTTGCTATGAAAGTCATAAATTCCTCCTTGAATAACATCATTCTTCCCAAAAATTGTATCAAACCTTACAAAGATTACCCAATTCTTAAGAATAACAATTCTATTGATTCCATGCTTAGCCCGTATGAAGCCCTTGATTACTTCAAATGGAGGATGAGCCCCAGTACTACATAACATACAATCGCACTTTTCCAATACTCTATTCAGAACTATTATCTCTCATTTCAATTTTTACAACAGGATACTCACCTTGCATTTTAGAGTCCACGTACTCCAGTTTGACCCCATCATTTGACACTTTAGTAATGTCGAAATTATCCCAAACTGATTTCCTCGACTGCACTTTAGAGGTTTCCTCTTCCACCTGATTTACCCAGGAGCGGATTTAGGGGCGGAAGGAGGTTCAAAATTTATGTAAAGTCGTAGGTTCAATTTCCACTCCACTGGCCACTACTGATTTGCTACTTGATGAAGTTCCTACTACCTCAGCCCAAATTGTTTCACTGTTACATTGGATAGAGAAGAATTGGCTCCTCTACTGCTTCTCCTTTTGCATGCCTTCGGAGTTTGTGAGCTTAATATAATCCTTCCCATCCCTAAATTTGAATTTCCAGTCCCTTCCTTCTCTAGCTAGGACCTCTGATCGACATTCAATCGGGTTCGAAATTGATGTTTCTACTATTAGTAATTGGGTGCCATTAGAGCTCTCTGAGAAGCTCTTCCCCATGAACACGGCAGTTTAGTTTACGTGCGCCCAAAGAACATGTTGTTCTTGTATGTTACTATTTTATCTACTCCATTTGTTAGAGGTAGCACAATTCAAATGTTTAATTCCTTGTTATTCTTTTTGTTAGATAAATACTAAAGAATTCCTTTTTTTTTTTTATATATATAGTTGATGGCGATGAGAATCAAACTTAGAATTTATTTCTCTTTAGTTCGTAATCATCTTATCTAAAAGTTTAAATTGTTAAAAAAAAGTACACTTCAACTATGATATATCTTAACAAAATTACATAAATTTTCTCTTTTTTTTAAAAAAAAATTAATAACGCTACCTCAGGCATGAATTCAAATTCATCTGGCACTACATTTTACATCATCACAAATTCAGAAAGGTTTGGTCCAAAATTGTGTGGACATTCTATTATTTGATAATATAATATACAGGTTTGAATTATATCCTTTATCGTAAATAAAACCTACATTCATTTTATGCCATCTATTCAAGAAGAGTATAAATATTTTCATTAATGTCAAACTGCTTGCCTAGTCAAGTTGCTTATATAGTTTTATAATTGCAGGTCTGTTTACCGCGTATGAGTGATAATTTAGGGGGAAAAGTAAGTAACTTAATTAACCAACCATAATATCTTCAACATCACGCATAAAAAATTATTTACACGTTAGATACATAGAAATTAAATTACCTTAATATTTAATTCACATTAGATTTTCCATACTTTCACTATATTTATCAAATTTTCACAATATTTCCGGAATGTACGTTTGGTTTGCCAAAATAGGAGTATTCCTCTCATGGAATTAATTGAACGAAGTATTAATGTTAAGCCTTAATTGGCTGAGTTATTTGATACCAATGCTGATAGGAGGATCAAATGGTTAAAATACACACAAATTAACCCGGACAACATCGTCATAAGATAAAATAAAAAGGAAAATCTGAAAATTTGAGGAACAAGGTGAAAGGATGAGTTCAATGGAAAAAGAATACAAAGGTAAAGAAAGAAAGCATAACTAATCAAATTGTTACCATGGAAACGTAAAACAGTTGTGTGGAAAATATGTTAATAATACATCGATTATTATGAAATAATAAAGAACAAGAACAATATTGCAGAGAAAGAGAGGAAATTCTTATTGAATTTTGGGATGATTAATTATAATGGGATAAGACCCCTTTATTTATAGGGGAAAAATGACTTAGTCACAAAGTAAAACTCTCTAAAAAATAGACATTCACTCTAAATAGAGTTCTATTTATAACACTCACCCTTAAATGTCTATTCAACAAATAATGTACCTCGTTAAAACCTTAACTAAAATAAAACCCAATGGGAAAAAAAATTCTAGAAAAGGGAAAAGAGTACACATGTTTAAAAATGCGCCTTTTGGTTGCCTCGTTAAAAACCTTGCAAGGAAAACCCAGTGAGACAAAACCTTGTAAGGGAAAAAGAGTGCAACGCGCATTAACTCCCCCTGATGAGAGCATCAATTCACATCCTTGAGACTTCGCATCCCGATCTTGTACACTAGCTTCTTGAAGGTTGACGTTGGTAGAGATTTTGTGAACAAATTAGCCATATTATCACTTGAACGAATCTGTTGCACATTGATATCACCATTCTTTTGAAGATCATGTGTGAAATATAACTTTGGTGAAATATGTTTTATCCTATCTCCTTTTATGAATCCTTCCTTCAATTGGGCTATGCATGCTGCATTGTCTTCATACAAAATCGTGGGTAGTTTGTCACACTTCAAACCATATTTATCTCGAATAAGATGTATTATAGACCTCAACCACACACATTCTCTACTTGCTTCATGAATAGAAATTATCTCTGCATGATTAGATGAAGTAGCCACGATCGATTGCTTAGTCGATCGCCAAGATATGGCAGTGCCTCCACAGGTAAACACATAACCTGTTTGAGATCGGGCCTTGTGTGGATCAGATAAATACCCAGCATCGGCATAACCAACAAGATCGGGACTGCAATTATTGCCATAAAATAAGCCCATATCAGTAGTTCCTTTTAGATACCGCAATACGTGTTTGATTCCATTCCAATGTCTCCTTGTAGGAGCAGAGCTATATCTTGCTAAGACATTGACTGAAAAAGTTATGTCAGGCCTTGTAGTGTTGGCAAGATACATTAGTGCACCAATTGCATTAAGATATGGTACTTCAGGACCAAGTAGCTCTTCATTCTCTTCTCGAGGTCGGAATGGATCCTTATTCACATCAAGTGATCGAACAACCATCGGAGTACTTAATGGATGTGCTCCATCCATGTAAAACCGTTTCAGTACCTTTTCTATGTAGGTAGATTGATGCACAAAAATCCCGTTTGCCAAATGTTCAATTTGCAAACCAAGACATAATTTTGTTTTTTCGAGATCTTTCATCTCGAATTCCTTCTTTAAATAATCAATTGCCTTTTGGAATTCTATAGGAGTTCCAATAAGGTTTATGTCATCAACATATACGACAAGTACAACAAATTTCGATGTTATTTTATTTATAAACACATGGACAAATGACATCATTTATATAACCTTCCTTTACTAAATACTCATTAAGATGATTATACCACATACGTCTTGATTGATTTAGACCATACAAAGATCTTTGCAATTTGATTGAAAATATTTCTCGAGACTTGAATTTTGTGCATTAGGCATTTTAAATCCCTCGGGAATTTTCATGTATATCTCATTATCAAGTGAGCCATAAAGGTAGGCGGTAATCACATCCATTAAATGCATATCAATCTTTTCATGGACAACAAAACTAATGAGATAACGAAACGTTATAGCATCTATAACAGGTGAATATGTCTCTTCATAATCGACAACAGGCCTTTGTGAAAATCCTTGTGCAACAAGGCATGCCTTATATCTTTGTACCTCATTTTTCTCATTCCTCTTGCGTACAAAGAACCATTTATAGCCAACAGGCTTAACACCATTAGGTGTTTGGATTACAGGCCCAAAAACTTCACGTTTCGCAAGTGAATTCAACTCTGATTGGATTATTTCTTGCCATTTTTGGCCAATCATATCTTTGTCGACATTCTCCAACAGATTGAGGTTCAAGATCCTCATTATCTTGCATAATGTTAAATTCAACATTATATGCAAAGACATCATCCACCACTATATCCACTCGATTCAAATTTGTCTCAATATCGATTGGATTTATTGATAGTTCCTTATTTTCATGAGTCTCGGGCTCAGTGATTTCCTCATGAATCTCAGAATTTATTTAATCGTGGATTTCTTCATGAGACTCTTTCATAGTGTTATTTCGATCATTTATTTTCCTTTTTCAAGGATTTCGATCCTTAGAACCCAATGGTCTGCCACGTTTTAGGCGTGCTTTTGACTCATTATCTATGACACTAGAAGATTGTCCAATAGGGACATCAGTACGGATTGGAACATTCTCTGCAGAGATATGTGATTTTGTTATCCTTTTCAAATCCATAAATGTGTCTGGCATTTGATTTGCTATTCTTTGCAAATGGATAATCTTTTGCACCTCTTTTTCACAAATAGAGGTACGTGGATCAAGATGAGATAATGATGGATGTTTCCACAAAATTTCCTGTTTGGTTTCACCAATTTCTCCCCTAATTTTGGGAAAAGTGTCTCATCAAATCGACAGTCTGCAAATCGAGTAGTGAATAAATACCCTGTTAATGTATCAAGATAGAGAATAATGGAGGGCGATTCAAACCCAACATATATTCCTAACCTTCTTTGGGGACCCATTTTGGTGCGATATGGTGGTGCTACAGGCACATACTGTGCATCCAAAATTCTTAAATGGGATATATTAGGTTCATGACCCAAAACTAATTGCAACGGGAAATATTTATGATAATTTATCGGTCTGAGACGAACTAGCATTGTTGCATGCAAAATGGCATGACCCCAAACAGAAGTGGGCAGCCTCATTTTCATTAGTAACGGTCTTGCTATCAATTGCAGACGTTTAATTAAAGACTCTGCAAGGCCATTTTGAGTGTGAACATGACCTACATGATGTTTCACTTTTATCTCAATAGATAAGCAATAATCATCAAAATGATTGGGATGAAAACTCAGCAGCATTATCAAGTCTAATAGACTTAATTGGATTATCGGGAAATTGCGCACGTAATTGAATTATTTGTGCCATTAATTTTGCAAACGCGAGGTTGCAAGATGACATTAGACACACATGAGACCATCTAGAGGATGCATCTATTAAGACCATAAAATATCTAAACGACCCACTATGTGGGTGAATAGGTCCACAAACGTCCTCTTGTATACGTTCCAAAAACGCATGAGACTCAATCCCAACCTTTGTTGGTGATGTCTAATAATTAACTTGCCTTGTTAACAAGAAGTGCAAGAAAATTCATTATTTAAAAGAATCTTTAAATTCTTTAAGGGATGCTCACTTGAGTTTTCTATAACTCGTCTCATCATAATTGATCCAGGATGTCCCAATCGATCATGCCAAAGTACAAAAGTATTGGAATCAGTAACCTTTTGGTTTACAATAGAATGTGCCTCAATTGCACTAATTCTTATCCAATACAGGCCACAAGATAAAGATGAGAACTTCTCAATAACCCTTTTTTGGCCGGAGACATTCTTGGTAATGATGAGATATTCAAGATTATTCTCATCTATTGTCTCAATATGATATCCATTTCTGCGGATATCTTTAAAACTCAACAAGTTCCTCTTGGACTTGGATGAGAACATAGCATTCTCTATGATAAGTATTGTTCCCTTAGACAGAGTTATAGTAGCTTTTCCAAAGCCTTCAATTAATTTACTACTACCAGAAATTGTAGTAACATCTGCCTTACACATACTTAAATGAGAGAAATATTTCTTCTCTTTGAATATTGTATGTGTCGTACATGAATCAACTAAGCAAATATTTTTACAATTAGATATTGATCCAAGTTTTCTTTGTGAGGTATCCATATTTGCTTCCCATGGTTTGACATACAAAAGAAATATACGAATAAACGTTAGTATTTTCAGAGAAAATGGAAAGAAAACAAAGTTAATCCAATGATTCAATAATAACCTTTTTAATGCAATTTCGAGCAAACTCTCATTATGATATAAATAGTTATATAGCTAAAAATAATGTAATTATAAGTACACAACTCATATGACTACAACTACAACAGATTTAGTAGGTATCTAACGTACGAGTTGTTCTTGTCAAGATCAAATTCTTTAAAATTCTATGTATTAATAATCCGTCTTAACTACTAATGTTAAAGACTGGAAAAAGTGCATTCTAAACTTACTGTTTGACAACAACAAAAAGAATTATTTTATTATATATATTGTTACACGAGAAGAGAAAAGTTCAAATAATTTTTTTTTAAAAAAGATTGTTATGTGTGTGCCATAAAGAAATAAACAATCAAAATTGAATTGTTTGGGAGAAGATGTCGGCATCTCAATTAAGGAATTTTGGTCTTCTTATCTTATTATTAGTAGAAAGATGCGAGAAAAACTAACGCCATTTCATATAATAAATTGTACTAATTGATACTAATGACTACAACTCATGTAAAGAACTATTATTAGATGATGTTTATTCATTAAGTACTACGAATAGGCAAAATAAAATAAAATCAAACTACTCAATCATCTTTAACCACAAATCCATCACCGATCAAGTGGTCTATTTTTTCATCAGGGCGCTCAAAGAAGTCTGCCACATCTAAGTGGGTGATGTTAAATTCATTGTCATAGACAAAATTAGGTTAAGGGCCTTTATTCTTTAGAGATGCTTGATAAATCGCAACTAAATGTCTTGGTACACGATAAATTTTTGTCCAATGGCCTTTTTCTACTGCAACGATAACATTCAGTTTTTGAACCATTTGCCTTTGGTTTCTCACATCTCCCTTTCCACTTTTGGTGGTTATTTTTCTTTGGGGGGTGATTAATACCAGGAAAATTTCTTCCTTGTCCACTGCCACGGTCACGACCACGAANTCAGGCAATGGTGTAGACCCAGTGGGTCGATTTTCGTGATTTCTCATGAGCAAGTCATTATTTCGCTCAGCCACAAGGAGAAGAGAAATCAACTCTGAGTACTTCTTGAAACCTTTCTCTAGGTATTGCTATTGCAAGACCATATTGGAAGCATGAAACGTTGTAAACGCTTTTTCAAGCATATTATAGTCAGTGATAGTATCTCCACAAAGTTTCAATTTAGAAGTAATTCTGAACTGTTGCATAATTATATTCAGAAACAGACTTAAAGTCTTGGAATATCAGATGAGCCCAATCATATCTTGCTTGTGGAAGAGTGACCAACTTTAAGTTGTCATATCTTTCCTTTAAGCCATTCCACACACAAGTGGATCTTTGACTGTGAGATATTCTATTTTCAGCCCTTCATCAAGGTGATGACACAAGAAAATTAATGCCTTAACACAGTCTTGGGTAGATGCTTTATTTTTGTCTTTAATTGTGTCTCCAAGACCTATTCCATCTAAATGGATTTCAGCATCCACACTCATGTCATATAGTTCTTGCCCGAAATTTCAAGGGCAACGAACTTTCTTTTCATAATGACAGTCATAATTAAAAAGAGGAGAAAAGTTATATCTTAATCTTCTCAAAGAGATTCTTGAGACGATAGAGTCTCGTGTTGATAACGTGTTATGAAACAATAATGAACAAGAACAATATTGCAGAGAAAGAGAGAGGAAATTTTTGGTTTTTTAAACAATAGGGGCCGGAACCGATAAGGTTTGCCTACGTATCTCACATCCGGTGAGAATCAGATCCGAGTAGTTCTACCATTTTTAACGGAACCGGGGAAACATGACTTTTGAAAACATTCACTTATTTTCTTTCTCTTTTTTTTAAACAGAGTTTCAGATTTCGAAAACATATCTCTCACTCCTGGTATTTTTCTTTTTGATTTTATTTTCCTATTCTATAAGCCGGTCAATATGCAAGCCGAAATAAACAGATACGAAAGTAGCACATAAGATGTATCAAGATGACATTTTCATTTGGGGTACAACTGTCTTAGACAGACTCAACCCCTGTGTTGAATTACCAAAGTCAAATGCATGTAATGCAAACAAGCGTTCCTACTAGGGTCTGGCATGAGGCTATGTTATTCTAGGTTTGAATCATGTGTGTATTGTTCTAGACCTGGCTTACCCGAGCGGACAACCCGAGCAGGGGGGAGGGGGGACAGCGTACCGGGAATATAGAAGTTTCGCCGGCTTTGCAACTTATCTGAACCTCGTTCTTAAATTAGGATATGACTCTAAGAGAAAAGAAGTCACGCGAAGTGCACGCTTCCCAGAAGATTTAGAAGACTCAGAGAGAAGAAATATTTCGTAGCAATTTATATACAGATCATCCAATATCAAAGCGGTAAAAAAAAATGGCATTTAGCACATTAGGCTCAAATACGTAAAAAAAATCAGACAATCTAAAAAGCCAATCATAACAGCTATTCCAAGCTCGAATTCTAAACCCAGAATAAGAGATTGTCCCTAATAGAGTCGCCAGAGCTGTCACACCTCCTTTTTCTCGCCAAGGGGCATTGAGGAGTTTTTCCAATTAAAGTGACAATAATCGAAACGGGATTATTTATTCAAATTTAGAGTCGCCACTTGGAATAATTCATTGTGTCCCAAGTCACCGGTTTAAAATCCCGAATCGAGAATTTTGACTCTGTATTACAGTCCGCGAAATACAGAAATCTGGGTAAGAAATTCTGTTAATCCAGGAAAAGGTGTAAGGCATTCCCGAGTTCCGTGGTTTTAGCACGGTCGCTCAAGCATTAATAATTGGCCAAATTAACTGTTTAATACATGTTTTAACCTATTGTGCATTTTAACTTCTAGCTGCTTTGAATTCTTTTTAAAAAAAAATTATGGAGTTTATTTAAACAAGTCGCGGTGACGCGCACTTGTTATTTTGTACACATCGCAAATCATGTCACGGGAACCATACTCACGATTCTACAACATGTTTATTTTAATTATTTGAAATTAAGAGTCGAGTCACGTCAGCGTGCACTCGAATTTTGGAGTTATGTATCTATGACTATCCCACGAGAACCGTACCCATAGTCACAATAATTTATTATTTATTAATTGATCCTAAAGCAAAATATAATGCACATAAGTTGATTTCCTAATATGATATTTAATTTTAAGAGGTTCGTGATTTATGAAAATTGTTTGAACAAGTCGTGATGTCGCGCACTCATTTATATTTGTGCATATTACGAATCACGCCACGGGAACTGTACCCGCAATTTACAATATACTTATTTTATTATTATTATTCGAAGTTATAGTCGGGTCACATAAAATTCACCCCCGAATTTAGATTTATGATTTTAGCACACATTATAAATCGCGTAACGTGAAAGCACCTGCGATTCACAACACAATTACCGTCGGCTCAGGAACCGCATCAAAAGAATCGATAATGGAAACTAGGTAGTTGACTAATCTGAATCTTGGCACAAAGATAGAATTTTATACTTAAATTATGTAAATCTAAATCACACAGTTCAATAAATAAAGAAACAAACATATCCAAATCTATGTCTTTATGCAAATCTTAAACATATATATACAGAACATAAAAAATCTGTGATTTTATAAATATTTCAAAACGAATTAAACTCAAGAATGTTAGGACGCACAGTGAGCAAATGGACGTTAGCACCAGATCTGGACCGGAAATACGTCGGAAAAGTGAACCGTGACCCGAGCTCGGCAAAGACCCGAAATCTCAGCAACAAGAATCGCGAGCCGAACCAGGACACTCACGGACAACTCATCTCGAGTTCAAATAGGGAACTCACATCCAAACCCATCTCTCAAATTAAGATTGAATCGGAAGAAACAACTTTCTTTGCAAAACAACGAAGCAGCAGAAAATAGCAGATATTGAAGTGGAATGTGCATGTGTTCTCTCTTTTTGATTTTGAGAAGGAAGATCGAGGATGGAGGAATTGAGTGGAGCTGCTTGCAGTGATGGAGGAATTGCCGTTTTTTTTCTTTCTTTTTTTTTCTGTTTCTGTGTGTGTGAGTGTGTGTTTTGGTCGACGAAGGTGAGAGTGAAGAGGAAGAATGGCCGCCCCCTCTTCTTTTTTTTTCTTTTTTTTTTTTAGGAGAGGGTTCCTTCTTTTTTTTTTTTTTGAAGAAAGGGGTGTTGTTATCTCTTCTAAGGGTTCAAGAGAGTGGGCCCAGGTGAGGGTGCAAGTGGTGGGCTAAAATGAGATTGAAAATAAAATCTATACTATAGAATAGTTGATTTGCAGCCATACCCTATATAGCAGCTACTTTTTAATCTATATTCTATTTTTATAAATTATTGATTTGGTAGCCAATTGACAAAAAATTTGCACTAATATAACCATTCTATACCTGACAAAATATATAAAAATACTTTACGATTTGAATCACGCACAAAACACTTCACCGATCCTTCTCTATCACTCCATCTCTTCTCAGATCTCCTCTCCCAAACTAGAAATTTGAACCAGACCCAAATTCAAAAATTCAAATTGTAAGTTTTCAAATCTGATTGATCTTCATGATACCTGAGATTTTCAATGACGAAGTTTTGGACTGCATAACATGCTGAAGTTTTCCTTTAATTAAGGTTTTTTTCTAAAATATGCTTAACTCTAATAAGTTTTTGCTGAATGTGCTTTTATTTGCTAAACTTCACCACTAATAATTTGCTTAAGTTATGTCATGCTTTCTATAGTTTTTCGATGAGTTTTTCCAAAGACTTCAGCATATAGTTATTTAGTTGATTTTCTAAGCACTTCAGCATAACTGTTGAAGTTTTCCTCTAATTAAGGGTTTTTAATAACTTTTTGCTAAAGTTTTTGGTTTATTTGCTAAACAAGGTGAATTTTTTGCTTTATTTGCTAAACAAGAATGTTTTTTTTTTGCTAAACTTCAGCACTAATAATATGCTTAAGTTATGTACTGCGTTCTATAGTTTTTTGATGAGTTTTTTCAAAAACTTCAGCATATATGCTGACGTTGTTAAGTTCATTTTCCAAACACTTCAGCATAAATGCTGAATTTTTTCTTTAATTAAGGTATTTTTTTATTTTATAGAAAAATAATATTAAAAAAAGTGCAAAAAGACATTCAAAGAAAAACATAAGCATCTTGTGCTAAAGTTTATTAGTTCATTTGCTAATACTTCAGCTCTTCAGATGCTGAAGTTTTCTCCTGGATACAATAGTTTTGTCATGACCTTTTCCAAAAATCTCAGCACAATATGCTGAAGTTTTTTAGTTTATTTGCTAATACTTCAGCACTAAGTGTGCTGGAGTTTTTCTCCTGTGCTATGTAATTTTCTTCTGCATGCTCAAGTTAAATATAGTTTGTGCTTAACTTTTGTCCTACATTAATCAGCTTTTTCTTGAGCTTTGTTCTCTAGTACATTTTCTCAAACTTCAGTTTTTTTTCATAATTAAATTCTTATCCTAATACTTGTCACTAAACATGCTTCTCTAGGATGAGTTCAATTTGCGTTGTACTTAATTTCAATGGGAAGTGGACTACTGACTTCAAATACTTGGATCATGATACAAAGCTTGTTCTTATTAATAAACAAGTATCATTCAATTCTTTCATGAAAAAAATTAGTGAAGTTACAAATATTGATTCAAACAGATATTCCGTAAAGATATGTTTGATATCAAACTAAATACAAGCAAAGGTATGCTTGTAACTTCAGATGAAGAAGTCAGTACTTGTATACATTTGCTCACAACTGATTCAGCCTACAAGAATTATCATTTTGTCATCGAAAAAATACAACGTATTTCTCACGGTATAGGTGGTTCAGAATCTGCAACATTCAACCAATCTCTTGACAGTATAGCAGTTTCAGAACAATTTGGTGATTATCAATATGAACTAAGGCAGCCAATAGTGATAGTAGACAACGAGCAACAACTTTCTAACATTACATCTGCTTCAGAATATAGAATGCTACAACAATCACCCCCTCCTCTAATAAATTCATACCAGTTTGTAAATGAGCAAGAAGAAGAAGGGCAGCTAGTAATGCAAATTGACAACCAACACACAATCCAACAAAAAAATTTGTTACCTTCTGCAATGATAAGCAACAACGAAGATGAAGAAAATATGGAATTAATACCGGTAACATCAGATACAATTGATGAAATTGCTGAAACTTCTAGTGCCTCTAAGAAATCAAGAAAAAGAGTGAGGGGAATCTGAAAGAATCTCCACCATGTAAAATACTTAGGCATGATGCATTGCCTGAGGAAGTAAGAGTAGGACCAATTTTTGAGAACAAAGAAATTATGACTAAATTTTTCTACAGCTTGGAGATAAACCAAAAGGTTGAATTCACAGCTGTTAGATCATGTTCAAAGAGATATGAGATGAAATGCATTGAGGAGCAATGTGGTTGGATTGTGCGTGCTACTAGAATAAAAAATTCTACACTTTTCAGGGTGATAAAACATAACAACCATGAATTCTCAGTTGTTGCAAGAAAATCATATCAGAAGCATGCTACATCAAATTTTATAAGTGAACAAATTTTAGAACATGTTCGAGACAAAAAGATAGAGGTTACACCAGCCTTTGTAGAAAATGAATGAAAAAGAAATTTAGAATTGAGATTGGCTATCACAAGGCATGTCGCGCTATTCAAAAAGCTATTGCTTGCATAAGGGGAACATCGGAAGAGAACTACCAGATTCTTCCTTCATACATACACATGATGGTGCATAGAAACCCAGGAACATACACAAGCATAAAAAGAGATGAGCAGAATTGGTAAGCAAAACAAATACCAACCATCAGCCTAAAGTTAAACTTCACACCTTATGATTTATTTTTTTGTGTTTCAATGTACATGTTTTGTTACATGTTCTTTGCTCCTGCATCATCAATAGCTGGTTGGTCCTACTGTAGACCTGTTATTGCAGTATATGCAACATTTTAAAGTCAAAATATCGTGGCGTTCTATTTGTTGCTGTATCAAAGGATGAAAAAAATCAAATATTTCCTCTATCTTTTGGTGTAGTAGAATCAGAAAATAATGAGGCATACATTTGGTTCTTCGGAGAAATGAGAAAAGCAATTCAAGTCCGTCATGAACTGGTTTTCTTGTCAGATAGAAACCAGTCAATTGCAAATGGGTTCAGAAAAGTTTATCCTGAAGCTCACCATGGTATCTGCCTCTATCACTTTGAGAAAAATTTAAAGCAAAGACATGCAAAAGCCATGGTAATAAATCTTTTTTAAAGCACTGCAAAGTCATACAAACGTGAAGATTTTAATAAGTTAATGTCCCAACTCAAAAGTGTTGACAAGAAAATATACAATTACATAATGGAAGAGCCTCCAGAAAGATGGGCTCGATCGTGGTTCCTACGACGACGTTATGATATGTTGACAACAAACATTGTAGAATCAATGAATTATGTGTTACTAAAAGCGAGAGAAATGTCTATTTTAAGAATGTTAGATTACATCCAAGAAAAGTTG
>ML359098.1:0-29522 GCA_005239505.1 Nicotiana paniculata | reverse complement strand
ACCCATTGTGGTAAGACTGGCCACTACAAATATGAGTGTACTGCAAAAGAGCAGGCCAGTCGAGAAAATGAGAGCTTTGTCAAAAAAAAAAAAACTGGCTACCAAATTGGGCCAGAAAAATTTGATTCATCCATTATCTCATAGAAAAGGACCCAAACTAGTTTGGGTTCTTAAAACTAACCCCTGATTCTTTTTGTAGGTTCAAGTGAGAAGAGGAAGCCAAATTTGGTATTTGGATAGTGGCTGCTCAAAGCATATGACAGGGAACATGGAACAGTTCCTTTCATTTGAAAGTCTCAAAGGAGGAAATACCTCTTTTGGAAACGAAAAGAAAGGTGAAATTATTGGGGTTGGTTAGGTAGGTAAGGATGACACACGATCCATTGAACATGTGTATCTGATAGATGGCTTGAAATATAGCCTGATCAGTGTATCACAACTGTGTGACAGAGTTAACCTAGTTGCCTTTACTTCCACAAAATGTTTTGTGATTAACCTGCTTACTGACAAGATTGTTTTGCACGGAAAAAAAATGAATAACATCTATGTCATAGACTTGTCCACACTGTCTGAAAATGAATTCACTTGCCTAAGTGTGTTGGACAATGATCCCTTCCTGTGGCACAAAAGACTTGGTCATGCAAGTCTAAACCAGCTAAACAAACTAGTCTCTAAAGACTTAGTGGTAGGGATTCCTAACATTAAGTTCAAGTAAGACAAAGTTTGTGAGGCATGTGCTAGGGGGAAGCAGGTAAGGTCTTCTTTCAAAAGTAAAAAAATAGTCAGTACCACCAGGACATTGGAACTTGTTCATATTGATCTGTGTGGTCCTATTAGAACTCTGAGCAGAGGTGGTAAGAGATATGTGATGGTGTTAGTTGATGANAGAACTCTTGAAGGCATGGCAAGAACCATGCTTCTATCTAGCAAACTACCTCACAGCTTCTGGGCTGAAGCAATAAACACTGCTTGTTACATAATCAATAGATGCATGACCAGGCCTCTGGTAGAGAAAACTCCCTATGAATTACTTAAAGGGAGAAAGCCCAACATATCCCACCTTCGGGCTTTTGGATGCAAGTGTTTTGTGCATAATAATGGAAAAGATTCCCTAGGAAAATTTGACCCCAGAAGTGATGAGGGAGTATTCTTGGGATATTCATTACATAGCAAAGCTTATAAAGTGTATAATAAAATAACTATGTGTGTAGAAGAAAGTGTACATGTTGTCTTTGATGAAACTAACACTCTTGCTGAGAGATAGGAACCAGAAGATAAAGAGCTTGGACTGGTGAGAAGCAGTGAAAACATTGAAGCAAACATGGAAGATGGAACATGTGATGGACCAGGTTCAACTACCCCAAGCAACATGACAGTGGGAATTCAACGTATGCAACTTGGCCCTGATCCTGCTCCACAACAACAAGACACCATGGAATTATCTAGGAATGAACAACTGGTACTCAAACCACACAGATATTAGAGTTCTCACCCTCTTGAGAACATCATAACAGATTTGACATCCGGAATCAAAACAAGATCATCCTTGAAAAATCTGTGTGCGTTTGATGCCTTTCTATCCATTATCGAACCAAATAACATTGGGGAAGCTCTACAAGATGTTGATTGGGTAAATGCCATGCAAGAAGAGCTGAATCAGTTTGAAAGAATTCAAGTATGGCACTTGGTACCCAGGCCACTAGACAGATCAGTGATTGGAACCAAGTGGGTCTTCAGGAACAAGCTCGATGAGGATGTAACTGTTACAAGAAATAAGGCAAGACTAGTGGTTCACGGATATAGTCAAGAAGAGGGGATTGACTATGATGATACCTTTGCCCCTGTGGCAAGACTGGAGGCAATCAGACTTCTTATAGCATTTGCTGTACACATGGAATTCACACTTCATCAGATGGATGTTAAGAGTGTCTTTCTCAATGGCTATCTGCAGAAAGATGTATTTGTCAAGAAGCCTCCAGGTTTTGAAAGCAAGGAGTCACCTGACCAGTATACAAACTCGACAAGGCTTTGTATGGTCTCAAACAAGCACCAAGAGCATGGTACAAACGATTATCAAAATTCCTGCTACAATATGGATACAAACGAGGCAAAATTAATAGTACCTTGTTCTTAAAAGAAAAAAGGGTAAGGATCTCCTGGTTGTGAAAATATACGTTGATGATATTATATTTGGGGCGACTTCTGAAAAATTGAGCAAGGAATTTGCTATGCTTATGGGGAGTGAGTTTGAGATGAGTATGATGGGTGAGCTAAACTTATTCTTAGGCTGTCAAATCAAGCAAAACTCAAATGGAAAAATGATCCACCAACAAAAGTATGTGAAAGAATTGCTCAAGAAGTTTAAAATGGAAGACTCAAAGGAAATAGACACTCTCGTAGCCATAGCTACAAAATTGGATGTGGATGAACCTGGTTCATCCGTTGATCAGAAGCTATACGGAGGGATGATTGGGTCTCTATTATATCTCATTTCCAGCAGACCTGATACTGTGTTCAGTGTAGGACTGTGTGCTAGGTTTCAAGCAAATCCAAAGGAGTCCCACCTCACTATAGTGAAGAGAATTTTGAGATATTTGAAAGGCACCACTGATTTGTGTCTTTGGTATCTTAAAGGTAGTAATTTCGACCTTGTAGGATATGTTGATGTTGATTATGCAGGTTTCCTGGTTGACAGGAAAAGTACTTCAGGTATGACTCACTTTCTGGGCTCATGCCTTGTGTCTTGGGCTACCAAGAAACAAAATTCAGTAGCCTTGTCTACTGTTGAGGCTGAATGTGTGGTTGCAGCCTCTTGTTGTGCTCAGTTGTTATGGATCAAGAAACAACTCATGGACTTTGGTATAAATGTGGGATGCATTCTTATTTTCTGTGATAACACTAGTGCCGTTAGTATGACGAAGAACCCGGTTCATCATAAGAGAACTAAGCACATAGACGTTAGGCACCATTTCCTGAGGGATAACTATGAAAAAGGAATGATCCCAATTGAATTTTGTGCTACTGATCAACAAATTGCAGATATCTTTACTAAAGCACTGAGTAGGGAGCATTTTGAGAGAAACATGCTTGAATTAGGGATAATTAAAATCACCTGATTGAAAAAAAATATGAATTTTTTTTTTGGCTAGAAATACTAACATAGATAATCAACCAGCCTAATCATTGCTTAGCATCATGACTTTATTGCCATACTCTCTTGCCATGTATTAATATGATTCCCTGGTTGCTAATGATGTTTCTCTATCTTTGTAAATTGAGGCAAATTAAGGACTTTAACACGATAAACCTGGTTCATCTCTGCTGGTTCATCTGAGTGACAAGGTACGTGCTCATCTCCATACAATTATTGACTTAAGTACAGTCACACATGAGCAGGATTCTATCTATATTTGGTTCATTTCAAATTCTTAATACTAATCCTAAATGAACCCGTTCCAAGTAGTCCCATCAGTACTCAATTAGCCTAGAGGTAGGGAACTCATAATTGTCTAATCAATGACACTCCTACAACTATTAGACTCCCACTTGAATAAATATTTTGCCCGTTGTATAATTAATATCCATATCTTATATAAGGGTCATCATTACTCTTCTCTTCATAAAGTAACCGTCGAACCAAGACCATTATTCTTCAAACCCAAAAACTGATCACTTTTATTTTCTTCCTAACAACACTCGTAATCATGTCTTCACCACCACCTGCTTATTCTTATTCATCACCAAATCGTGATTATGATGGAGGGAATTATGAATCATATTCAAATTCTCCGTCTGTATACAGTTCTCAATCATCAGAAAGAACCTCAACCCCTGAAAATCCTCATATTCCAGAACACATATCTAACCCTAACCCAGCCCCTCGTGGTTGTCGTGTAAAGGTTCTTGCTAGAAAATCAGTGGTTTCTAGGTCCCGTGCAAGATTCTTGGAGGCAATTTTGCAGGCTGAAAAGGATAATAATTCTGAATCATCAAGTGAATCTTTTAAATCAGCCAACGAGGATGAAGCACCTGGTTCATCAAATTCTGAACAAGGTAATCTTGATGCAATTTCTGAGTCTGTTAATGCTGAGAACAGGTTTGTTCTGGTTGGGTCGGTAGTTGATGTTGAAGTTCCTAGTAGGCAAAGAAAATTGGAAAAAGGTAAAGTTCTTGAGAGAGAGGGATTTGGAGAGGATAGTACTACATTGACTATCTGTGGTCTCATTCCTGAGAAGGTTGGAGAAGATGTCACAGAGTTTGGGGGAAGTGTAGTCGAGGAAGCAGCGGCAGGTCTAGCAAGCTTGAAGAAAGGAGCAGATGAACCTGTTTCATCTCGAGACGAGTCGTTAGCTGACAGGCTAAGGAAACCGGGGGAGTCCTATAACCCCAAGAAAAGGAGGACTTAGAAATCCAAGAAGGCTACTAACCCAGTTCCTTCTAAGAAGAGGAAAGCTTATGTAGCTGCTGATGCTCCTGTTCCTAATGTATGTGCTACACATAGTGCTGTGAGAGAGGAAGAAGAACTGTTTGAGAAGGCTCTACTAGAGAGCAAGAAAAAGAGAGCTGCAAAGGGAAAGGCTAAAGTAGGAGAGACTGTGGAGACTGTTGTTGTTGAAGAGGATACGATGGACCTGGTCCATCATGAGGAGCAGAATGCTCCTGTTGTGGTTGAGGCATCAAAATCAAAAAAGGCTATGGCTTCTTCAAAGAAGTCAGCTACAGTGTCTGCCACACCTACAAGAACTGTTAAAAGGACCAGGTCCAAGGCAAGATTAGTGAAGGTCGTTGAGAAAGATGATGATAAAGAGTGGAGTGGAGAAGATGAGGGGGAAGTTGGTGAGGTGACTGACAGAATCACCTTGTTTGGCAAAAGAACAATTCTGAAGGGAAAATTGCTAAAGGATCTCGAGGAACATAGGATGCGATACCTACTGGACACACTAGATGTTCAGGGGTGGAAAAACATGGTCCTTCACATGGAAGGAAGGTTGGCTAGAGCTGAACTGGTGGAGTTCATGGGTAATGCAGTGGTCAAAGAAGGCAGGGTCACTACCACATTCAAAGAAATTCAAGTATCCTTTGATGTTAAAGAGCTGGGAGAAATTCTGCACATTTCTACTGAGGGATACCAAGATTACACTAGGCAAAGATGGCCTAGTTTGGATGGGATAGCCTTAGCAATCAACATTAGCAGATTCTTCAGTGACAATGAAAGGGAAGTTGAACCCCGGCCAGTCTACAAAAGTGAAATGAAGCCAGAGCACAAGTTGCTCTTCGAGTTTGTCATCAAGTTCTTGCTGCCAAGACAAGAACGAAGGCACATAGCCAACTATATGGATCTGACTTTGATGGAGTGTTTGTATAGGGGAAAGCAGATCAACTGGCCAGCCTTCATCATCCAACTCTTGGACAGAGTTGTGAATGGAACAAAAGCACATGCAATCCCATATGGCTTTATTCTGACAGTTGTGCTTGCTCATTTTGATGTTCCTGTGAAAAAGGCTGAGATGGCTACTGTCAAGGACTATTTTGGGAAGGATACTTTGCTGACTTGCGATTATAATGTCAATGTTCCTGCAGATGAACCTGGTTCATCTAGGAAGCACAACCTGTCAATAGCAAAGTCAGAACTCTGGTGCAGGAAAGCGAGATCAAGGATATGGAGATACTTCGTTTGAAATCTCGTTTGATTGAGGTTGAAGCTGATCGGGATGCTCTCAGGGCTGAATTAGCAAAAGAGAAGGAAAAGAACGAGGGTGTTCTTAAAACAGATGCTTTCTCTTCTATAAACCAAGACCACAACCTCCTCTGCACCTTCCCATCCTTAGGCTGTCCAGAGCTACCAAAAATCCTCTTAGACCAGTTGTTATGTTTCTGTTGTTTTTATTCTATCTTGCTCAAGGTCATGGCTGTTTTTTGTTTTTTTGTATGGTGTTTGATGTTCGTTCCTAATCAATGAATTTTTGTTGTTTTGTTATTGACTTGTCTCAATTTCTTAGATAGATTACATTTATTGGTTTCTTATGATGATTAATCATGTTTGCACCTGTATTTGCCTAAATGGCCATGAGTAATTGTTAACAACACTGGTAAGTTTATCATTTTGCAAACTTTTCGATGGTGCCAAAAGGGGGAAGACATGTGCTTTTATATTTCAAGTGATATTTATAACCTAATAATGAACCTGGTTTCTCTATGATAAATACTTAAAAACATACAAAGTGTTTAAAGTGTATACAAGGAGAAGCACAGAGTTTGTCATCATCAAAAAAGGGGAATTTGTTGACCCAAGTCACTGCATAGTTTTGAAGATTGACAAATGTCTGACCAGTTGAACCAGGTTCATCAGAGCACTCATACTTGACCTGACGCGTTGGCACATGAACCGTATATGCATAGGAGATGAATGCGATTGTGAAGTATCAATAAACAAGGAAAGTGTCTCCTAACGCGAAAAGGTTGCAAATTGATAAGAGAATAGAAATTGAATTCAGCAAGGACAATAGAAGGAAGGAAGTTGAGTTTAATACGAACTCTTTCTCCCAGGTAGAGTTGTACCAGAACTGAATGACAAACTCAAAAACTGACTCTATAAATAATTGAAGTATTCTTGCTTGAAAAAAAAGTGCACAAGTGTAGAAGTGAATCAAGAACTGAAAGAAAAATTCCCAGAGATTTTGCAAGCAGAATTACTGTACGATACAAAGGCTACGGACCAGCTAGAAGAACCAGTTTTATTTGTTTGTCATTGAGTCTAGTTGGTTGTAGTAGGCGATTTAATATTGTATCTTTTCAGCTTTCATAGAAGCAATTGTAATAGGTACACATTGTTCAAGTTAGAGTTAACTTGAAGCTTGTAGAAATTAGCTAGAGGCTAGTTACTACGAAGGGATTAGAGTTAGTCCTAGGATTACAAAAGAGTTTATTTTGTAAGTCCGTTTGGCTCAGAGTTTTAGTGAAGAGTTTGAGCAAATCCTACTGAGGAGTAGGTCGTGGTTTTTTCACCTTTTGAGCCAGGTGTTTTCCACGTAAAAATATCTGTGTTTTTACTTTACTGCTTTTATTATTCCGCAACAGTAGAAGTTGGAACACCAAGAAGAACTAGGTCTTCTAGAGAGACAGCACTCAAAAAATTGGATACCATACAAATTAACATATCTTCTTGTGTGGTATTGACGTCTAAAACATCAAATAGACGCTCATAATCATGAAAATAGCAGGGGCTAATCAGTTTTCGGACTGGTAATTGAAAAATAGTCAGTGTTTGTAAAGTCATTGAAAAAAAGTCACTATTTCGCTGCAACACGAAAAATTTCAACATAATATACTGGAGATTGGTGCACCTGTGTATGAAATTCCAGCATATTATGCTGGAACTCCGACACACTGAAAGTTCCAGCATAATATACTGGAGATTGGAGCACATGTGTATGAACTTCCAGCATATTATGCTGGAACTCCGACACACTGAAAGTTCCAGCATAATATACTGGAGATTGGAGCACATGTGTATGAACTTCCAGCATATTATGCTGGAACTCCAACACAGAGAAGGTTCCAACATAAGATACTGGAGATCGGAGCACTTGTGTATGAACTTCCAGCATATTATGCTGGAACTCCAATATATTATGTTGGAAGTTCACATGTAAAAATTCGAACTCTAGTATATTATGCTGGAATATTTTTTGAATTTTGGACAATATTTTCGTTCAGATTTATCTTTACATGAAGAGTAATTAAATATGAATTACTTTTAAAACCGTAGCTATTTTTTAATTACCATTTATAAATTGAAACTGGAGATTAGAGCACATGTGTATGAACTTCCAACATATTATGCTGGAACTCCAACACAGAGAAGGTTCCAACATAAGATACTGGGGATCGGAGCACCTGTGTATGAACTTCCAGCATATTATGCTGGAACTCCAATATATTATGTTGGAAGTTCACATGTAAAAATTCGAACTCCAGTATATTATGCTGGAATATTTTTTGAATTTTGGACAATGTTTTCGTTCAAATTTATCTTTACACGAAGAGTAATTAAATATGAATTACTTTTAAAATCGTAGTTATTTTTTAATTACCATTTATAAATTGACTATTTTTAAATTTCACTCCTCGTGATCATGTGATGGCCACGGTCCTGAAAACCTTGTAATTTAAAGAATAAAACCATTTGCAGTTGAAAAAGGGATAGTAACTCGGTAAATAACTACTCCCTAAGTCCTTTTTTTTTTTTAAATGTGACATTGGCTTTCGTAATTCTCAACACGTTTTATATTTAAAACTCTCTAATTGTAAGACTTCTTTTTCCCCTCTAGTTATGTGAATTAATACGACAGGTTTAAAGAATATTTCCTTCGTTTCATTTCATATACAATGTTTGACTAGGTACATTTTTTTTTTAAAATACTAATGATTCTTGACACACAAAAAAAATAACCTCAGAACTCGTGATCTTAAATATGCATGGTATTTCTATGCCAAAAAGAAAACATTATTAAAAGTAAACTGAAAAGTTTACAAATATAAAAATATGTCATTCTTTTAAAAGGAACTAAAAAGAAAGAGCGTCATATAAAATGAATTAGACTCAAAGTATTAGATATTTAAAATTAGGGGTGTACATATGTTGGGTTGGTTCGAATTTTCTAATTACTAAATCAAACCAATTGTATCGGGTTATTAAATCTAAATACCAAACCAAGCCAATAAATGCCGGATTTTTTAATCTCGAATTTTCGGGTTTTTCGAAGAAAAAAATTCCATAAAATCCTCATAGCACAAAAGGTAAGCCAAATATTTCTTTAATCCTAGTAAAACGAGACTATATAAGGTATTTTTTAATAAAATAACATAAATATGAGATGAATTATGCCATTGTACTAAAATATTCAACAATAAAGATAATAAAATCGCATAATATTTATTTAATAAGCCATAGTGAGAACAAACATAATTTAAAATTACAACTAATAAGTACTATTATTTGCAAGACACCACTAAAAGAAAAATAAGTTATACATTTTATCTAAACCATGAAAAAACTAAAAAATAGATATCCAACACTATTTTCATTCATAGTACAATTAAATTGAATGTCTTTTATTAGCACTAGTATTGATTTGATTTTGGTTTAGGATTTATTTGAGTTACTTAACATTTATGGACCATAAAACTTCTTGGAGCATCCAAAAATTATAAGTCCAAGCTTGAAATAATACGTTAAAAGATAAAACTATGAAAATGTTTAAGAAATACTTATAAACTACACTATAATAAATATTTTTATGTAGTAAATATATTTAAAACTTCTATACATATAGTCGGGTGGTTTGGTTTCGATTTGAATTTTTTTAGTTAAAGTCAAACCAAACCAAATATGGTCGGGTTTTTTTTCCAACGGTAAATCAAATCAAAACAAACCATAGTTAGTGTCTTTTTCTCAGTTTGACTCGGATTATCGGGTTGGTACGGTTTGTCGGTTTCATTTGTAAATACCTATTAGAAATATTTTTCAAATTTTATGTATATGTGACTTATCTAATTACTTAAAAATTGGACTTATTTTTTGTTACGTTGCCATATAAAATAAAAAAAAATAAAAAACGAACAAAGTAGTAATACTAGTACTAGTGTCATTTCAAGAAAATAGAAAGTATTGAGGAGAGGGGCGTGTGGCTCACCTGTAAGACCAAGCTATCTGCCACTAGATTGTTATCCTTTCTCCACATAATAACTACTTTGCTGACAAGTTAGAGGAGGCACGCACAGACCACATCCAAAAATCATGTCATCATCCGCTGTTGTTGCTGGTGCCTCCCCCTCTTCCTGCTCTGCTGCTTACTCCAGAAACCTTAGCATCAGCAAAACTAGTGTTTCTATCCCATCCCCCAAATCGTCCACCACTCCATGCCAGGTATTCAATTCATATCTCTTCAAATGTTTGATAGAAAACACACTTTTATTTATTTAATTACCATGTTACTCCTTCCGTTCACCTTTTATGTGTTCATTATTGACTTTGCACACCTTTTATAATTTACTGGTAAGGACAAATCAGGAAAAAAATAATTCTTTTTCTCTTGATATGCAAAAAAGTGAACGGAGGGAGTATATGAGTTCGAGCCGTGGAACCAGCTAAGTGTCAGGCAGGTTGGCTACATTAGACCTCTTAGAGGTGCCGCCATTCCCTGAACCCTCTATGAATGCAGTGGTGGAGCCAGGAATTTAACTAAGGAGTGTCAAAATATAAAAAAGTAAACACAGGAAGAAAGTAAGGGGAGTCAACATATAACATATATATATATATAAATCAAATTTTGGCCTAAGTAGATAGTGTGGCTCCGTCACTGTGTGAATTTGTGATGCTTCGTGCATCAAGTTGCCCTTTTTTTTTGTTATGCTGGCTTGATTATTATCATGGGTCAATCATATAAAATTATTTTTTGATTTTTCAATGGTGTATTCTGAATTGTGGATTTTTTTGGCTTGAGCTGGATAGAAAACTAGTTTTCAAGGTTTATCACTACAAGAAGCCAAAAGGGGTGTTTCGAATTCGTTTTTACCTGAGAGCAAGAGGAATTCTACTAGCATTGGTGGAAGAAGTAGAACCCTTGAGATCAATGCAAGATCAACTGCTGCGAAGAACATCGAAGTTGAAGTTGATAAGCCATTGGGACTCACCCTTGGTCCAAAGAATGGTGGTGGAGTTGTTATTACGGTCAGTAATTACTTGCTGTCATTTACCATGTTTTACGAGTCACTAATCGATACTAAAAGTTACCTGCCATTGGCTATTAAGTTAGCTGATAGTATAAAATTCAGTTATTACATTGTCTCTGTATATTAGTTAAACTAAGGTACCAGTGATTGACTATTATGTTACATGTGATAATTGGCTACTGAGTAGGAAAAGCTGCCTAATTCAATATGAATGATTGACGTTAAAGATGTTTTTGTTTTCATCTTTTGAATTAGGGTATAGAGAATGGCGGTAATGCTGCAAGAGCAGGGCTTAAGGTTGGTGACCAGGTAGTCTACACAAGCAGCTTCTTTGGCGACGAGCTCTGGCCAGCTGATAAGCTTGGATTTACCAAAACTGCCATCCAGGCGAAGCCTGATTCTGTCTACTTCGTCGTTAGCAGGTTAACTTCTCCTTGGCCTTATATTTCTGGTTTGAGTTTAACTTCTATAGTAACAGTGTAAAGACTTTTTACATTATCAGACGCATTGAGATGAGGTTATCTACGCCAATATATCAGTTAAAGGCTCTACTAAATTGCATAAACGACGACAAGTTCACTTGGATTCTTGGAAATATGATTCTTTACTGACTTGAGCTGTTGCTACTAGTCTTTTCCACTTAAAAACACTAATATTTATGTTGTTTGTGATTGGCTTTTAAGAATTACTTTACCATCTTGTATAATGGGTTAAAATCTGTATTATCAATGCGCAAGAAGTCTCTATAAGTTCTGTCATTGTAGTCATTATTTGCTCTTTCATTCATTCCTTTGGTTAACTTTGAGTGTGAAAATATAGAGCATGGTTGAAAAGTTGAGCTACACCCCAATTCATGTTGATCCTGCCCTCGTATGATCCGAAATTAGACATCGCTTTCCTTATTACAAAATTCTAGTCATGACAGAATATTTGATGGCCACATGTGGATATTGACATCTTTTTTAACAAAGATGTGAGCCTAACACATTTCCATGTTAAATATCTTCGGTTGAACTTTTGATGCAGAGGTGTTGATGTAGATGTTAAAAGACTGCCCAAGCGTCCAGCTCCTCCTCAATTTGGAAGGAAATTAACTGATGCTCAAAAGGCTAGTATTGATCCGTGCATCATTTGAAATGATCACTTTTAATTTGTATTGGCTTCACGTTCGTCCTTTATATTTGTTTCTTTGCCTAATCATCTACATTTCACTGTCATCAGGCCAGAGCAACACACATTTGCCTAGACTGTGGTTACATATACACTTTGCCAAAGTCTTTCGATGACCAGGCAAGATTCTGCACTTTTCTTTTAACTCTATTTCAATATAACAAGCGTATGATATCTTTTTTTTCGGCTTCAAAAACTGTTGGACGAATTCGGAGCTTAGGATAAGTAGTTGAGATTTTAGGCCCAACTGTTCAAAGTCTTTTCTTATCCTTCTAATTACCTGCAGCCAAGTCTACGACTCTCTCATAACCTGTTGGCTTGCGTAGCCCTAACTTTGTGCAGACAAACAAAAGTCTATGACTACTTCTGATATGAAAATAAAAATTATTGAGAAAGGAGAAAGTAACAAAAAATTAGAAAGTGGGGATTAATGCTTGCAACAAAATGACTCGGGAATGAAAGGATCAGGAATTCCTCTTCCAACTCGTCCCAGAATGGGCGCTATGACAAAGAACAAGAAGAAAACACTGGAGAAATTTGTCTAACAGTAACAAAGGGTGCCACTACTTCAGCCTTTACAACAACATTAGGCAAGCCCCACTAGTACCTATCTATAGAGAAGTACCGGTGACAGCTACTTTCTAGGTCACAATGTCATCCGAGTATTACGGATTATTCTTCCAACCAACTCGTCTCAGAATGGGCGTTATGTTAAAGAACAAGAAGAAAACACCGGAGAAATTTGTCTAATAGTAACAAAGGCTTCCACTACTTCAGCCTTAACTACAACTACATTACGGCAATCCCCATTGTTACCTACCTATAGAGTAAAATTAAAGAAGTACCGATGACAACGACTTTCTAGGTTACGATGTGATCTGAAGAATTAACTTCACAAATTTGACAACATAAACACCAAATGTGAGATATTTGATTTGTTCTGTTTCTCGCGTGCAGCCAGAGGACTATGCATGTCCACAATGTAGAGCACCAAAGAAGAGGTTTGCAAAATATGATGTTAACACTGGGAGAGCAATAGGAGGAGGATTGCCCCCAATTGGTGTCATTATTGGTCTCATTGCTGGTATTGGTGGTGTTGGAGCATTACTGGTTTATGGTCTTCAATAAATGATAGTACAAATAATTTCCTCTGATCTATACCTTAAAAAGTGTTAAAACATTGTTTGTGCTCAGAAATACACATTCAAAAGACTAATAACCACATTCCAGACTTCAACATGTTACCTTGTTGTTTTCCACTTTTAGGTTATCAAGTCATGCTTAATCAAAAGCTTATCTATACTTTATTTTTCAAATCACATTATCTGGTAGTACGGAGTTGTAGATAACATAAAGAATATTCGATGTTGTTTAATTTTACTTTTAAAAAAAGGATTTATACAGAAAAAAAGAGGAAACAGTAGTCATTTTGGTAATCGTCACAAAACTAATAATAAGACAATAATAATGATGCAACTGGGGAGGATGCACATTCATATTGGTCCAAGCCTTGGCAGAGAAATTTCATAAAAAATACAAATAAAAATGAAACTAATTTGGACTAGCAAATATTTTTATGAGAATAGTGATAAAGGGTCGAAACTATCCCTATCATTTACTAAATGGTTTACAGTCGTCCTCCGTCCACCTATTCATCCAAACAAGCACACAACATTAATTCTATCACCAAAAGTACTCCCACAACTAACGACAGAACTTGTGGGCCTTTTATTTAATGAGATGACTTATTTTTATTGGGCCACGTGGCATTTTGAGACAAACACACTTATGGGTTTAGTACACGCCTCATAAACTAAACTTGCCCCAATTCTTTTATAATCTGGGTTAAAATTACCTTCAGCTTCTTCTTCCTCCCCTGTTTCATCCTTCCATGGCTTCTATGGTCTACCCCTTTTCCTTACTGGTATCTTTTCTTCTTCGCCACTTCCAAGATCCTCGCGAATAAATTATAGTACAAAAGATGAGGGCATAAAGCACTGAAATTATAAATTAATTTAATACTTGAAGAGCTTTGAACTAAACAAGTAGACATATGGACCAAATTAAAGAATGATTTGTGTCTAAAAAATAATCAGATGTAGTTCTACATCGAAGATGATCATCTAAGATAACAGAATACCACGTACAGGCACCAACCTTAACTTCAAATTTTCCCCTTCGCTTTTCCTCTACATCAAAAGAAAGACAAAAAAAAAAAAAAAATTGCAGTAAATGGTTCAAACTTCAAAACATAAAATCTAAAACTTAAAGTTATATATCAATAAAATAAATCAAGAACATCAAACCACATAAGATAAGAACCACTTTACATTCAAACAACACACTAAACACAAAAAAAAAATTGAAAAATCGTAATCGATTCTCACCAAAACAGAGCTGGCCATTGTTTGGCCTATATTTCCAGCCATGTCCGCTTCTTCTTAGCCTTTACAAAATCCTAATAATAATAATGATAAATTCATAAGTCAAATTTGCTTAGCAGATGGCTTTTTTCTGTAATCGGGTAGAAGAAGATTGCGTAATGTAATTTTAACCCAGATAAAAAAATCTAGGATCGGATACTATTAGTAAGTCGAGTTCGACCCATTTACCTGATCCAAAATAAGATCAATATGTTGTTTCATACCTAAATTGCCACATGGCCCAGTGAAAAATTGCCAAGTCACTAAATAGAAGGCTCACAGGTATTGCCGTTAGTCGCGAGGGTAATTTTATTAATTGAATTAACGTTATACACTTTTTTGGACGAATAGGTGGACAGAGGACATTTGTAAACCATTTAGTAAAGATAGGGGTAGTTTAGGCCTTTTTCTATTTAAAGAATAATTAACTTGGCTTCTACAACTCCCTTTTATGTTTGTTACTGTTAGACCTTTAAAGTAAATATAGTTTCAGGGACAACTTTTGCGGCAGACTTCTTCTGTCGCGAATAAAAGTATTACTCGATCTATATTCACTACAAGAAATATATTTTTTGTGACGACTTTATGGCGAGTAAATAGGTCACCACAAAAGGTAGTACTTTTTCGATATTTGGGGAGGCAACCAACATTCGCTGCAAGAAAGAAGTTTTATGTGACGACGGTAGTTTTGGATTCATTTGTTTATATTTGTTTACTTTTTTTTGGCAAAAATTATCGCCACAAAATTTAATAATAAAATAATAATATTATTTTAGCAGGGGTGAATGCACATTAATATTGGTCCGAGCCGCGTATATATAACGTGATGCAGTTCGGACTAAAAAATACCAGTGCCACTTACCAACGCCTAGTAAACCGGATGTTCGAGGAGAAAATAGGAAAATCAATAGAGGTTTACTTTGACAATATGTTGGTTAAGCCCCTGCGAGCAGAGATCCATTTGAAGCATGTGCAAGAAACCTTCAGCATATTGAAGAAATACAATATGAAGCTGAATTTGGAGAAGTGTGCATTTGGAGTCGGATCTGGTAAATTCCTCTGATTCATGGTATCCAGTTGGGGAATCGAGATCAACCCCGATAAAATCAAATCCATCGAAGATATCACTGTTGTGGACAACATGAATGCCGTACAAAGATTAACCGAACGCATAGCCGTCCTGGGGTGATTCATCTCGAGATCTTCCGATAAGAGCCATCGTTTCTTCTCACCGTTGAAAAAAGAAGAATAATGTCTCATGTACCTCGGAGTGCCAATGGGCCTTGGAGGAGCTCAAGCGATATCTATCAAGCCCACCGCTGCTTCACACGCCGAAAATAGACGAACAACTATACCTATACCTGGCAGTATCGGAGATAGCGATAAATGGAGTCCTAGTCTTGGAAGAGAAAGGTACACATTTTCCAATTTACTATGTTAGCAGGACTTTAGGAGGAGCCAAAACTAGATACCCTCACCTAGAGAAATTGGCGTTCTCTTTACTAAGTGCCTCTAGAAAGTTGAAACCGTATTTTCAATGTCACCCCATATGTGTTTTGACTACTTACCCATTGAGGAACGTAATACAGAAGCTTGAGCTCTCAGTATGGTTGGTCAAATGGGTCGTGGAGATCAGTGGGTACGATATTGAATATCGTCTCCGGACCGCCATTAAATCTCAAATTTTGGCAGACTTTGTGGCCGACTTTACGCCGGCTCTAATACCCGTGGTCGAAAGAGAGTTATTGTTGAACTCGAGGAAATCTTTGGGGATTTATACCCTCTTTACAGACGACGCCTCGAATGCAAAAGGGTCCGGACTTGGCATCGTATTGAAGCCACCAACAGGAAATGTAGTTAGATAATCTATTAGGACTGTAAAATTGACTAACAACGAGGCCGAATATGAGGGCATGATTGCATGTCTCAAACTAGCCAAAAGTCTGGCGGCGGAGGTGATAGAATCTAAGTGCGACTCCCTCCTTGTGGTGAACCAAGTTAATGGGACGTTCAAGGTCAGAGATGAATGAATGCAAAGGTACCTGGATAAGTTTCATGTAACATTACATCGGTTCAAGGAGTGGACTCTACAACACGTACATCAGGATCAAAATAGTGAGACTGATGCCCTTGCTAACTTGGGATCGCCAATCGAGGATGATGAGTTCAACTCGGGAGCAGTCGTACAACTCATGGAATCGGTAGTGGAAGAAGGCCACGCCGAGATAAACTCAACGAGCCTAACTTGGGACTGGAGAAACAAATATATATGATATCTGAAGACCGAAAACTGCCCCCAGATCCAAAAGAATCAAGGGCCTTGCGTACGAAGGCAACCCGGTTTAGCTTGTCCGAAGACGAAACCCTGTTCAGAAGAAAATTCGATGGCCCGCTCGCGATATGCCTAGGACCGGGAGATACCGATTACATTCTGAGGGAAATTCACTAAGGTACGTGTGGAAATCATTCAGGCGCCGAATCATTGGTTCGAAAAATAATTAGAGTTGGCTAATACTAGATCTACATGTAAAAGGACGCAAAGTAGTTCGTACAAAAATGTGATGAATGTTCATGCTCTGATGATTCACCGACCCAGGGAGCTATTGCATTCAGTCTTGTCGCTCTGGTTGTTCATGAAACGGGGGATGGATATCATTGCCCCCCTTCCATGGGCACCCGGTAAGGCTCGGTTTATATTATTTATAACTGATTATTTTTCTAAGTGGGTGGAGCCCATGCATATGAGAAGGTCAGGGATAAGGAAGTCATCGATTTCATTTGGACCACATCATATGTCGGTTCATAATGTTGGCCGAGATCGTGTGCAATAATGGAAAAAAGTTCATCGGCAACAAAGTAAGCAACTTTCTCGAAGACCATAAGATCAAAAGGATCCTATCAACGTCCTACCACCCTAGTGGGAAAGGACAAGCAGAGTCCACCAAAAAAACCATACTCCAAAACCTCAAAAAGAGATTGACCGATGCCAAGGGAAAATGGAAAGAAATCTTGTCTGAAGTTTTGTGGGCATACCGTACGACCTCAAAGTCCAGTACCGGGACCACCCTGTTCTCACTGGTTTACGGTGTTGAAGCTCTAATACCAGTCTAAGTCAGAGAACTGAGTCTTAGGTTCTGATATGCAACCAAAGAATCAAACGATGAAGCCATGAATACAAGTTTAGAGTTATAAGATGAAAGGTGCGAAGCCGCCCTTGTCCTGTTGGCCGCCCAAAAACAGCGGATCGAGAGGTATTACAATTGAAGGGCCAACATTCGGTACTTCTGTGTCGAGGACTTAGTATTAAGGAAGGTCACACTAAGCACCCGGAACCCAAACGAAGGGAAGTTGGGGCCTAACTGGGAAGGTCTGTGTCAAATTATTGAGATCACCAGAAAGGGATTGTACAAACTCGGAACAATGAACAGTGAGAGACTACCGAACAACTGGAACATAACTCACTTGAAGCGATACTAATGCTAAGGTACAACCCCGTTTACTTCTTTTTATTTACAATTTTAAACTATTGCAGGTAACCGTCGAAGAACGATATAATTTTCTAGGCCTGAAAGCACGCGTTGCACTCTTTTTCCCTTGAACCGATTTTGTTCCAAATGGGCATTTTTCGGAAAGGTTTTTAACGAGGCAACAGTAAATCGTGCTAATTTAGAATTGAAGGCCCTCTATGAACCGGTTCCAAAGATCATGTCAACAGTATTCGAGGCTTCTCTATGATCGGCCTCGAACACTGGGGGGCATCACCCTCGGATAGTGACTTTAGCAAGGAAAGAAACTTTGTGATCGAATAGTCTCGGCTCGATCGAAAGAATTTACTATAAGGTCCAAACAGTCAAATGAACTGTGCCCACATAGACTGCTTGAGCCCTGATATAACGCTTGTACATATATGTAATCGTATATATTACGCACAGAAATAAAAAGAAGTTTCTAATAAATAGCTTGTCCCTTAAAAAAGATTTACTCCTAAGGAATTTCCTACATTCAATCCTCTAAAGATATCGATATCGAGCCCAAGGGCCACCTTTATCCGGGTTCAAATTATCACTTTAATCGGGGATTTCCGTCCAAAGACAAGTTCGGACGACCCGGGCTATCAGAGCCCGAGGGCACAAGACTTATTAGGTAGTGCCTGAACCTTAAAGGCTACAGACATCCCCATTCGGAGACTATTATCTTGGGCAAGCCCAAATAACTCGGGGTAACGAGCCCATTTGGAAATACCTGAACTAAAAAGGCTACGGCCATACTAAACGGCTCAGAGACATCCGAGACCCGTAACAAAAAAAAAACAAGGTCTTCAAAATTTCTAAACTAGTTCAAAAGGCTACCCTCGACAAAATTATCATCTAAAAATTTCTAAGTCTTTTGGGGAAAGCTTTCGGTCATACCGAGCCCCCACGAATCGTAAAAAATATAATATCGAAATAAAGGCATGTTCGAACCTCCAAACAAGACCTAATTATTACATGCTAAGGCACTTCGATATATTTGTATTCATAAAGAACAAAGCAAAAATGAAACGGTCCTAGAAGTTGTCGAATGGAAAAGAGAGCCTTATATATATACATATGAGAAGATCCTTACAAAGGCCAAATGGCCTTGACAAAAAAGGTACAAACAATGCAAAATACTAAAACAAAGAAAACTATACAAATTACTTAAACGGCTTGGTCTCCACCGGAGCCCGCCTCTTCATCGGAAACTCCGTCCTCGGACCCGCCCGATCCCTCGAAGTCTTCTTCATCCTTGGGATACGCCATCTTCTTGATCTCAACTTCGAATCCCTTAGTGGTCGCGATCTCGACCGACAAATTAAAACCTCGAGCATGAACCTCCTCGAGGGCCTCCCTTCGAGACTGCCACTTCGTGTATTCAACCATGTTTTTCATGTGGTCCTGGGCTGCCTCTACGTCGGCCTTATATTGTGTCACCATCTCGTGGACATTAGCTTTGGTCACTTCAACCACTGACTTGGCCGCTTTGAGCTCCTTGGCAAGGTTTTCTCGATTAGAGACGGCCGAGCTTAGCTAAGACTAGAGCTCCTCTATTTTTCGGGACCACACCTCGAACTTTTTCTTTGCCGCCCTAAGCTGGACCTATGTCGAGGACAACTGCGCCCGACAGTCTCCTTTTTCGAGGCCAGGCGGTCTATCCTGCCTCTCTATTCTTCGGCCTCGACCTTAACTTCATCCATCTCGGCTCGGATTTGGTCTATCTAATCGATATTTTGTTGGACCTGCGAGTTCCGACCATTAGTCACGATGTCTAGCTCATCGACACTAACTTCAAATATTTTTACTTGTTCAACCAGGTCGGGCATGTTCCTTCTAAGCCACCTCTAACTCAGATCGAAGGCTCTTATCCTCTCATTCATGTTGCTCGTTGAGGAGTTTGTAAGTGTCTCTCTTCTTAGTAAGCCCTCAAACTTCGCCTTCAAGTTGGTTCAACTCGTCCCGATACCGAAGGAAAGTTTCATGGTGAATTACCGAGGCCTACAAATACAAAGAGAAACGTTAGGATTATCCATGAGTTAGTCTAAGTGCAAAAGGAGAAATTGAAGACATCAAGAGATATCTGAAGTTACCCGGTTCAGCTCCTGTTGTGCTTCATTGAACAGGCAGGGTGCATCTACATCATTCATCTTGTCTTGGTCTTCCTCGGTCACCAGGCACCGAAGGTAGCTGGCCACCCCTACGGGGGCGGAGCGGATCCGGGCATCCTACGGAACAGAGATGATTATGGATCACTTCCGATCAGGTTCCACACTAGGATCCGGGAATCGGTTGATCAGTTTCGAGCTCGAGGAATACCTGCTTACTCCCGAAAATAGACTCTTTTTTGTACCTCTAAGTCACCCAATCCAGTGACATACTCTGTGGCGGTGGAATCCACGCCATCAAAAAAGTCGTGGAAGGGGTCGTCAGCTTCATGGGCCCCCTAGTTGGGACGTTGTTTCACCGTTTGGTCCTCGTTATACATGGATTCAGTAAAAGAGGGCGATTCAGTAATTTCTATCACACTGAATGCTTCCTTCGGGCACTGCCCGCATCCCGGGAAGCCTCAGCCCCAGCCTTATCATCGACCTCATTAGCTTCAGGCAGGTCGGCCTCGAGGTTCTCTGGTTGGGAGTCCCATTGCCCTTCGAGTTGCGATGACACACTGTCCATCAGGACAAAGGCTTCTTCTTCGTCTTCCGATTCATCTCTCAACTGGTAGAGCGAATCCGCAGGTGGTGCTCGGGAACTGATGCTTTCTTTTAGCTTGCGCACCAGCCTTCTTCTTGTTTTCTTTTTCTCCGAGCTCGGGGAACAGAGCCCTTTTTATTTTATTCTCTTTGTCCTGATTCGGAGCAAGGGACTCGGCAGGTAAGTTCTCGCCACCGGATGGAGGCCTCAGTTCAGCATCCTTGGATGAATGTTACATCACATATCTTCGTACGAAAGAGTATTCGTAAGTCAATCGATGCAAGCTCGGAAATGAGATCATCTTTGAGAGTACATAAAGTAAGTTAATCATGTTACCTTGGAGATTACAAATATTTAATATCATGGATAACAATTACCAAGAGGGTTGAAAGGCTAAGAAGCTAAACAAATTGAAGAAAATAAGTTCCGTCGAATGTCGACAAGTTGGGAATGTTATAACGTGTAATTTTGTGATGAGACTAGGGTGCTTAACAAGATAAAGAGGTGATGTTATGAGTTAATTTTGTCGTATGATATTCGTGTTATGTTTTTAAGTCAAGCAAGTTGTGGAACAAAAGTTGGCAAAGGTCTTTACAAGTTACATTCATAAATGTGCTGAAAATTAGTTCAAACGTAGATGCGATTTTCTCCCAATATACTTACAGTTATGGGGTGTTCCACCCATCAAATAGAATCTCTATGAGTCTATTTTCTAACTTATTAAACTGTTTGTCAATACGACATAGTAGTAGAGAGAGACATGCATTTTTGCGAGACTGCGCAAGCTACTAGGTGACAAGTAGGTGTGTCACCTACTTGCTTAAATTAGACTCCAAAAGGAGGCTATTTCGGGTCGGACAAAGAGGACATTTAAGGGCTTAACTCCTGCAATATAACACTCATAATATACCACAATTAACCAGACCTATACCCCTGCAAACATCCTTCCAAAAATTTCTCACAAACCCTAATTGATTTTTTATCCCTTTCAAGTTCTAATTGGAGGTAAAACCTAGAGTTTGAAGAACCAAGATAGGAGATGAGTTTTCCAACAAATAATGTAAGTTTACTTATCTCTTTAATCCATTTTTTTCTTATGGTAATTCGTTATATATTTGTATGAATTCACGGGACGTTGATCAGAAGCCGTGAGTTCGAGTTATTCACTTGTAGCGGACTATTTTGTGGACTATTCTATGTTGCTGTTGGACTGCATGTTTTACTGTTGTTTTGTGGAGTTTTGGAGGAGGAAGGGTGTGTATAAACACCACATAAATTCATGGTGGTGGTTTGGTCATTCGTCATAATATTTTTGGGTTGTTTGATACTACTACGGTGGTCATTTTGTGTATGAAGAGATTGGGGTGTGTTGGGCTGTTTTGTAGTATTTTGTGGTGTATATAAGGTTGGAAAATAATGTATATATTTTGTTATTGTTGGCTTCTTTTGGTTTTGGTGTTATCTTGAATTTGTAGGAAGTAAGGATTATAGGGAAGATGTTGCCCATATTAATACAAAATAAGCTTGTCGTTCGTTGTGCGATAGTTGTACCTTTTGTAACTTAATGATAATATTATTATTGTTGTTGTAGATTAAGGTGAGAAGAGGAGAGTTAAACTTGGTGATTGGAAAGATTGTGATAAGGTATGTTAAGGCAAAACCTTTCTTCATTTTGGCATGATCCCATAACTACATGAGTTTGATAACGAGGCATAAAGAGAAGTGCGTATATGAACTTATGTACATTATCCTAGTCTCATAAGTTACAACATTCTCCCTTATCGAGAATTAATATTCAGTTTAATATTGTCTTCTTTGAGAAAAGAGAGCAGAGTTTGTGTGTGTGCGTGTGTGTGTGTGTGTATATACACATATATACACACACACAAAATATTACAATATTTTCACCACCATCGAGCTATAATCGGTGGGCAGACCCCTATTGGGAAACCTCTGATCAGATGGTAAGTTATATACCGAGCCTACTGTGGCCGAGCACCTATGAGAGAGCCCAGAATGGCCGAGATATAGATCCTAGTATGGCCGAGCGCCTATGAGCGAGCCTACTACGGCAGAGCAGTTACATATACCGAGCCTTATAAGGTCAGACATCTATTTTACTTACCATATTGAGAGAATTGAGTCAGTATCAGCAGGTAAGCATATCTTCAGATTATCTTTGTCTCCCAGTTACTTTCAGTTATTATATTATCAGTTCAGTTTCATCCTTCAGTTATTATGTTGCCTTACATACTCGGTACATTATTTTGTACTGACGTCCTTTTCGCCGGGGACGCTGCATTTCATGCCTGTAGGTCCTGATTGACAATTGGACAGACCCTCCCAGCAGACAGAGTCAAACATCAGCTTGGTTGATAAGATTCACTTCCTCGGAGTTACCAGTTCTAAACCTTGGAGTCCATTTTATATATACAAGTTTGATGGGTAGGTCGAGGCCTTGTCCCGACCATGGTATAGTTCAGTTATCTTTAGAGGCTTGTAGACGAGTTCTGTATATTTCGTATATCACTAGATGTTTATGGCAGCTTTATCGGCCTACACAGTTATATATATCAGCTTCTGGGTATACTTACCCCACATATGAGAGAGGCATTATTTTCAGAATATGGCCTCATCGGCCTAAGTTGAGGGTTACCCCTCCAGATTTCACACTTACAGAGTGGTACGCTCGGGTCGAGTATGGCACCGGGTGCCGGCCACGCCTCTTCAAGTTTGGGGCGTGACCATAAACCTACAAAAAGAAGTAAAGGGAGTGAGGACTTAATGATAAAAGTGGAATCCAAATGTTACCTACTCAGGAAATGAGTCTCGCCATGGGAACGAGCCTCCCAACGGCACTTCGAGAGCTTACGCCATGAGCGCTTGGAGTAGGTCATATGTGATATGATACCCTCAACCCACTCCTTGAGTCGAGGGTTAGCATTCGGGACCCGAGCGACGGCTGCACCACCACAAAACACCGATAAGAAAGAAGGAAATTAATAAGTATGAAATCGACTTTTGAAAGTAAATTTGTATTTACGTGATGTATTCCACTTCTCGGGGAATGGCATGCGCTCAGCTGGGATCAGTCCGAAGTCCCCACTCAGACAAAACGGCCTTGACAGCCCCGATCCCGATCTTCATCAATACTTGAAAATGAGGCTTTGTTGGCCCGGCACACGAGCTTTATCAGNCCCCCCCCCCCCCCCCGGAAGATTGGGGGACTGTACAAGCGTAGAAGATGGTCGATGGTGAACGAACACCCATCGATTATGCTTGCGAAGAACCGGAGAAGGATCACAATTCTCTAGAGCAAAGGATGAATCTGACTGAGGCACACCTCATACGTGTTACAGAAACCTATGATGACCGGGTCCATCGGTCTAAATGTAAAGGGATAAGTGTAAGCACTTTGGTATCCCTCGACATGGGTGGTGATGGGTTCATCGGGGTCGGGGATCACTATGCCCTTACCACCCTAATTGTAGTCTTTTCGGACCGTAGGGAGGACTTCTTCATTGATCGAGCAGATGTATCTCGAGACCTCCTCACATCGGCCTTGTACAGAGGAAGGTTTTTCAACCTTGAAACCGGCGTTGGACGAGCACCCTCCAGGGATGAAAATTTTCAAAGGGGTTTCAGGTGCAGGTTCATCAACGACAATACGCGAAACAGACCCTTCGGCATCAGTAGCCAGCCACGAAGTAGAAGGGGTTTCTTTCTAGGGAATGGTTTAAGAAGTCTTTGCCATTTCTTTAGAAAATGGAGGAAAAAAGGAGAACGAAAGGAAGTTGAAGGATCGTACTTGTTGGCTTGAGACGAAGATGGACAAGAGTTCTTGCAAAGCGTCTCAAATTACTAGAGTAAAAGTGCTAGAAAGTATTGAAATCTTAAAAGTACGAGGGTAGAAGGTTTGGATGTAAAGTTAAAATGAACAAAGGAATGGGAAGTTATAGTATTCCAGCGACGATTCCCATCCAGGAATGGCCGACCGGCGGCTTACACGCTTTTAGTGCCATTAAGAATTGATTGACAAGACGTTTCAGTTGTTTTGTCGTTTCTGTCACGGTGTATCGAAGTAAGAATTGGAAACTCATATCGTTTATCGCCGTGTACTCTCCGAGAAACGAGGAGACTATCTGTATACGGGTTAAATCGAGCTCGAGGTGTATCCTAGCCTCCGACATGGTAAGACAGCTCGAGACATGCAATAAATGATTGAAGGTCAACCCTAAGTCCCACCGTGCTAGAACTGGGGAGGGGGGAGGGGGGGCAGGACGCCTGCCTTCGAAGAATATCGGAGCCATGGTCCTAGAATCGGTCCTAGCCTCGAACAACTTCGAACAAACATTGTCAGCATACCCAACAGAAAACTGAAATATCTGTGATCGGTCGGATATTACGGCGGAAATCTCGGCTCGTATCGATGATGGATCAGAGATCAGTAAATCAGAAGATCTTTTACCTTTTGTAGAGTTGTGCCTAAAGTAGGACTCCCCTACTATATAAAGGGGGTCTGATAATTCATTTGAGACATTGTAACACGCATCCTAAGGAAATATACCATTTTTTCTGTTATTAGTTCTTTTGCTTTCGTTCATCGGTGCTTGTTGTTGTGAGCCTGGATCAAGGGAAAATATTTCACTAAGGCTTAAATCATCTTCTTTGTGTGGTTTGAGCTTACTTCATCCTTATTTTTAATTTGTCTTTATTTACTGCTTTGTGTCAAATAAATCCGCGTATTCTTAAAATCACTTACAAATTTAATTGTTATCCGATTTTGTCGATAAACAATAATGATATTCTTTTATTTTTCTTTAATCAGTCTTCTACGAATTGTTTGTTTATTGTTATAGATATTTGTATACATTTAGTGGATTTATATTTCAGTTTCCATAGAAGTGTACGTAATATTCCATATAGCTTTTAGCCTTGTACAATGTTAATTATGAACTAAACGTGGGGCTAGATTATGTATTGTATCTCCTTTTTAGTACAATGATTAAAACAACAACGACGGAAACGGAACTGCATATTAAATACATAATAATAAGAGGATTATGATATTGTAAGAATCATAATCTCTCCTTATCATGGTTCATGTCTTAAGTTATTACTCCAGGATAGTGTATACATGTTCGTAACACGCAACGGAAGATAATAACAATTTTAGACAGAATTTTCTGTGCTTAAAATTTATTTACATGTCAAAAATCGGATCTAAGACGTACCTGGTAAAGAAAGTCTCGTTTCAAAATTTTCTTCGATAGTGCGAAGACTCTATGTGTATCCACACCGAGACCGACCCTTACTATCAACTCTTTGATCAATGAAACCCACGAACAAATTGGACAAAATATTGTGTTGAAATTTTTTTCAAAAATCTCAACTCAAATTAGAAGAACAAGAAATACTTTTCTTATAATTGTATTTTCTCTCTTGGCTTTGTATTGCACTCTCACTTTCACAAAGTGTTTTTCTTCTCGAGAATTAATAATGCAAATTTTATTTCATCACCCTTTACATAGCATCACCTATAAATCCTTTTCCTATTTGGTTGAGGTAATGATTTACTTAGGGTAAAAATTTAATTCCAAAATTAAACTTCATAAAAATAATTAAGGAAAATTTACAATTCCCTGATAAATAGGAAGAGCCGAAACGTCCTTAGGAAAAGGACTTTCACGTAATGTCCTTAGGAAAAGAACTTTCTGTGAATCCAATTTCAATTGGAATTCATACTCTTTATGAATATTATATTTCATATACATCTCTAATATAAAATAATATTAATTATATATATCATATATATATTTCAATCAAGAGATATCATTTAACTTTCTATTCCAAATAGAAAAGTTCAATTTGTTCACAATATTAATTATTCCCTTTGTACTAGCAAAAAATATAACAATATTTCATTTGGACTAATAACTAAATTTATTTGGCTAATTAAATTCTTTAATTCAATTATCAAATAATAAGTTAATGAATCATTTAGCAAAGATCAGAACACTCGTTAGTGTGCGACCCCATAGGTTCAATACTAAACCGGTAGTAAATTGATCATATCAATATACTAATCAAGGATGGTGTCTAGCAACACTCCTTAATGACCGGATAACATGAAGTATACAATTTACTCTCTAGAACCAGTAGAAGAATAAAGTAATATTTCTTTCTGTCCTTATAGCTCTGAATCACCCTAGGATATGGTTCAACTGTCAAATCCTAATAGGCGACCAACTATGTGTTCATGTCAAATATAATCGACCATTGAATGACCTAAGAAACTCTTTCTTTCTTTCATTCAATTGCCCTGGCCAAGGTCTTAGTTTGGTCGTTTATAATTCATGACAACATGGAGCTTAAACTCATTACCAAGAGTTGACAGATTCCATCTTGATCAATCACTAATTCTACAAGTATTAAATCATACTCAATATCCTTTCAACTATCGCCCTAGGACCATAAGTGTCTGGTATCAAAGCACAATAAATAACTTGTCAATTACTATGACGATCTCAGGTCAAAGGAAACTCTTACATCACATTCTTCAAGAGAATATCTTATTGACATTTTATGGTAATTCCAACCATTAGAAATTATCTAATGAGTCGGTTCAATGATCATATCTCTATATGCATCATCTATCTATGTGATTTAGTTAATGAGATCAACTAATCTTTATCACATAAAGGCGATCACACAAATATTGATTTAACCAGATTATTAATGTCCAAATTAATAATCATATGATCAAGAACAAATTTAGATTAAACTATAAGAAACTTCACTCTCATTATCACGATCTTCATCACAATGTCAAGTCTCAAAATTTAATCAAGGACCTTATCAAGTTAATCAAGAAATTAATAATAACTATGATAAAAGAATATCAGATGTCATACATTTTTATATCAAATAGCGTTCAGAAAAATATGTTCAACTCATCAAATATGAGATTGGATCTAGGGCATATTTACTATATCCCTAACAATCTCCCACTTGCACTAGAGCCAATCGCTCATGTACTTTATCCCCAATTTCACTTGTTCTTGTCAAACTCCTTTGCACCAAGAGCTTTAGTGAATGGGTATGGAGCATTTTCATCAACCTTTTGAATCTAGACGTTTCCACGTTCAATGATCTCTCTTATCAAGTGATACCTTCACAGAACGTGTTTGGACTTTTGGTGTGATCTTGGTTCTTTTGCTTGAGCAATGGATCCAGTATTATCACACAACAGTGGAACCGCACCAAGTTCAGTTAAGAACTTTTTCATCTATACAGCTTCCTTAGCAGCTTCACTAGCTGCTATATATTCTGCTTCAGTCATTGAATCAACTACTGTAGCTTGTTTGGAACTTTTCCAACTCACCTCACTACCATTTAAGGTGAATACATAACCAGAAATGGATTTGCTATCATCTCTATCCGAAGAGAAACTTGCATCAGTATAACCTTCAAGTTTCAACTCAGAATCTCCATCGATGAGGAATTGGTCTTTAATCCTTCTTAAGTACTTAAGAATGGTCTTCACCACCTTCCAATGTTCCTCACCAGGATTTTCCTGATATCGGCTAGTCACTCCAAGTGCATAAGTCACATCAGGACGTGTACATGTCATGGTATACATGATAGCTCCCAATGCACTAACGTATGGGATCCTACTCATGTGTTCTCTCTGTTCATGTGTTTTATGAAAATCCTCCCTACTGAGACTAACTCCAGTGCCTATTGGTAGATAGCCTCTTTTGGAATTATCCATGTTATACCTCTTTAAGATGGTATCAATGTACAAAGACTGGAAAAGTCCAAGCAGCTTCCTAGATCTATCTCTATAGATCTTTATTCCTAATATATAAGCTGTTTCTCCTAAGTCTTTCATGGAGAACTATTCAGATAGCCAAATCTTGGTACTCTGCAATGCCAGTATGTCGTTTCCTATGAACAATATATCATCAACATACAATACTAAGAATATAAACACACAAGGTTCTTCTTCGCATCTAACAAAATTGAACTTTTCAATTGTCTTGTTAAAGCGAATATTCCAACTTCGAGAAACTTGCTTTAGTCCATAAATGGATCTTTGTAGCTTGCAAATTTTATTATGATCAGACGAAGATGTGAAACCTTCAGGTTGTGTCATGTACACATCCTCTTCTAGCTCACCATTAAGGAAAGCTATTTTCACATCCATTTGCCATATTTCATAATCATAGTATGTTGCTATAGCAAGCAAAATTCGAATTGATTTGAGCATTGTCACGGGAGAGAAAGTCTCTTCATAGTCGACTCCTTCTTTCTAACGATATCCCTTGGCAACAAGACGGACTTTGTAGGTTTCCACCTTTCCGTCTTCTCCAATCTTTTTCTTAAAAATCCATTTACAACCTATAGGTTTTATATCCTTTGAAGGTTCAACTGAAGTCCATAATTTATTTCTCTTCATAGATTCCATTTCGGATTCCATGGCCTTTTGCCATTTCTCATAGTCAGAACTTTGTATAGCCTCTTCATAGGTCTTAGGGTCATCATCATTATGATCAACCTCATTTGATACATCATCTTGTACCATTAAATTGAATCTAGTTGGTACATGACGTTCTTGTGTAGACCTTCTAAGGGGTACTTGTACAACTTGTTCACTTTGTGATGGATTTGGTTGGTGCTCAATTTGGTTTGGAACTGGTTCATTAACCTGTTCTTGAACTACATTTAGTTCTTGAACTTCAACCGTTGAAGATGGAAACTTCCTTGGCAACTTCAAAACATCCAATAAAGGTTCTTCAACTTGGGTCTCATGATCTTTATTTTGTGTTGATTCATTAGGTTCTTGAACTTCATCAAGTTCTATTTCTCCATTATAATTTCCTTCTAAAAGAAATTCCCTTTCCAAAAGGGTTGCTCCTCTAGACACAAACACTTTATAGTCAGAAGGGTGATAGAAATAATATCCCATTGTTTCCTTGGGATACCC
>ML359094.1:388-14878 GCA_005239505.1 Nicotiana paniculata | reverse complement strand
TGTTTACAACACATTGTTAGTAATTGCTAGTTATTATTATTGTCAGTAGAATTAGTAAAACAGCACCAATTTATACTGAAAATTCTTGAGAGAATTGATTGAGTAAAAGTTGCGTATTCTAAAGACTTGATTGATACGTAAATTCCTTGTGGGATCGACTCTGGGCATAATACCCTGGATTATATTTGCAACGCCCGTTTAGTCTTTTATTAGACATAGTTGAGCGTGATCATCATGCCTTAAAACCAACTTCAGAAAAAGTCCTTTGCAGAATGCATATTTTTAACAACTTCAACCGAAAGATTTAGTATGAAAATGAAATGAATCATATAGAGGCCCCTTGGGAAAAACATATTTCATAAGTTCATAATGAAAGTAGTAAAATCATAAGTAGCCCCTCGGGCAAAACATGTATCATAATCAGCCCTTCGGGCATGCCGCACAATCACTCAGCACCTCACAATCACTCAGCACCTCACAGTCACTCATGCCTCCCAATCACTCGTCACTCGGCACTTGGTGCGCTCACTGGGGGTGTGTACTAACTCCAAAAGGGCTCCTTCAGCCCAAGCGCTAATATCACTCAGCACCCTCACCATCACTCAGCAGAACCACTCAAAAGGCCCCTCGGGCGAATTAGTAAAACAGGGTACTCGACCCAAAACATTATTTTGAATCTATAAGTAGTGTAAATCAGGCTGAGTTTTGAAAACGGTAAGCACAATGTGGCTGTGTGAAATCATCAACAAATAGTGAGGAAAAACAGCAGTAAAAAGCCCCCAAGGGGTCCAAACAGATCGGCACGAGGACCCAAACACGGCTTATAGCCCAAATATTTCAACAATCTTTAGAACATAATTTAACATAAGGTTTTGAGTACCTAGTCCAATCCAAAAATCAGTACGCACCACACACTCGTCATCCGACATGTGCGCCTTTCCAAAATCAGTGAGAAATATGTAGTCTGGGGTTTCATACCCTCAGGAAAAGATTTATAACCATTACTTACCACTACCGGGCCACAACACTAGTCTGCAATGCTCTTGCCCCTCAAATTGGCTCCCGATTGCTCCGAATCTAGCCAAAACAAGTTTAACATCATCAATGTATACCAAAGGAACACAACCCAATCGAAAACTATCAAATTACACAGGAATCCTCGAAATTCGGCAAAACCGGGCCCCGAGCCCACGTCTCGGAATTGGATAAATTATAAAATTTGCATCACTAGAATCCTCATCCTCCCACGATTCAATACATACCAATAACACTAAAATCGGATCACAATTGCCCACTCAAATCCTCAAAAGAAAATTAAATTCCCATGCACCCTTCTTCCCCAATTTGGGTTTAATTCCAGCCAATTTTTATGGTTTAATTACTTAAAAAACGACATATAAACGAGTTATGAAGTTTAAAACCTTACCTCCAAGTTATTCCCTTCAATTTCCTCTTCAAACCCTCTCAAAAGTGCTCCAACTCGCTCAACAATGGTGGAAAATGCACTATTCTTGTACAAATGGCCTTTCAAAACATTCTGCCCAGCCATTAAATCTTCTTCACTGCGATCGCGACACTTGGAACGCGATCGCGATGCACAGACCAGCCAACCAATGCGATCACAGACCAATACACGTGATCGCATATAACAATTCTCCACCCTACACACGCGCCTAAGAATACTCTACGCGATCGCAGAAAAACCCACGCGATCGCACTGCGTTTCCTGACCAACCTATGCGATCGCAATCCTAACCACGCGATCGCATAGAACAAAATGCCTGCCCCACTCTTTTACTCTATGCGATCGCAAACATCCTCCTGCGATCGCGTAGAAGGAAACCAGAACCTCACACCAGCAAAAATTTGCCTAGTTTTCAAGCTAAGAGTTGGTCCGTTAACCACCCGAAACACACCTGAGGCCCTCGGGACCTCAACCAAACATACCAACATATCCCATAACATCATTCAAACTTATTCGAGCCTTCGAAACACTAGAAACAACGCAACAACACCAAAATCACATCAAATTCAAGCCTATGAACTTTGAAACTTCCAAATTTCGCCAACTATGCCGAAACCAACCAAAACACCTCCGATTGACCTGAAATTTTTGCAGACATACCCAAAATGACATTACGAACCTTCTCCAACTTCCGGAAGTCCATTCCGACCCCGATAGCCTATTTTCCACTACCGACCGGAAATCGCCAAAAACTAACTTTCGCCAATTCAAGCCTAATTCTACACCGGACATCAAAACTTCATTTTGAACACACTCCTAAGTCCCAAATCACCTAACGAAGCTATCCGAGCCATTCCGAGGTCGTTCACCAATAAGTCAACTCTCAGTTGACTTTCTCAACTATTAGGCTACTTTAAGAGACGAAATGCCTAAACTCTCACCATAACCACTCCGGACCCAAACGAACTGACCCAATATAACAAAAAAAGGCTAGCAATGTATAAAAAATGCAGAGATGGGGGAAACAGGGTAAATCTCACGGAATGACCGGCCAGGTCGTTACAATATATAAAGTAACTTAAGACAATTAATTTATTGAATTTTTTTATCTTAAAAATTATTATATATTAGGAAGTATTAGAAGTATCGTCATACAGGATTATACGTCTCCCTCTATGATCGAAGTCAGTTGGGTACTTAGTCTATTCAATAAGAATTCAACATTATATAAATTTCAAAATACATAAATATACAATTAATTATTTTAAACAAATCTCAACAAATACTACTATTGTGATGAAAATTGCATTATTCCCTAAATAGTATCTCAATCATATCAAATGAAACTAGAAAAAATTGAAATTTCAATTTGAGTAGTATTTAGAGTGATCGAGAGATTAATTTATTTTTAATAGTATGTCATTCAACTAGAACAAAATATAAATCTTCTTGTTAAAATTATTAATAATTAAATATCATGGTTATTATTTCAAAGAACCAAAAATACCTTTTCATCAACTATTTGGGAATAATATTAATATATTTTATTATTCAAATGTTGATTAGTATAAAAAGAAAAAAGTAATACATTAACACAACTGAAAATACTAAAGAATAAAATTATATATCATTCAATTTAAATAATAAAAAAATGCATGAAGACTTATGTTTCAACTTACTTTTTAATTATTATTCTATAGTAATTAATTTAAGGTTTGGTGGTGCAAAATATTTTTAAAATAAAAAAGTGTAGACCCTATGTAGAAATAATTTAAATTTTACTTGAATTATTATCTATTCATTGTATAATAAAGCATTAAACTTTGTCAAGTATTTCAAAGTAATTAGTATAGTAATACGATTTCAGAAAAATTAAAATGCACATAATGCAAAAGATAAATAACAATACATGTAATCGTGGTTCTATATGTTATTACACCAAAGCCTATTCTATTTCGTATTTCCCTGAAGGTGTAGAAATGTGTAATTAGCAATAGACCAAGAAATATTAAAAGGAAGAAAACAACAAGAAGAAGAAAAAATAACAATTGGGCTCGTGCATCGTACGGGTACATCATCTAGTGTATATATATATATATATATATATATAAAAGGAAAGATGGTCAACCAAGGACATATATGTCATTTCAAAAAGACTCCTACATTATTTGTAATTCTTAAATGCAAAGTGTCATTGATACACGTAGACCCCACATTCCCATAACCACAACACTCCTTTAATTTTTTGTTGATTAGACTACTTTTGTAGGGAGTCGTGCATGCAAATACTCATTTGTAACGTCCCTTTTCCCATTTGGTAAGATTATTGATTTTTTTTTAGTCAATTAGAAGTTTACACAGAGAAAGTAAACTTAATTTTTAAATAATAGAGCAACAAAAAGAAATATCGGTAAATATTTACAAGATTTTCGTATTTACCCATACTGTTTTAAAGCAATTATAAATTAAAATTAAAAGATTTTCATTTATCTTGTAATGACCCGACCTGTCATTTTGAGATCTAGCGCGTCGTTCAGTGGTTTGAAGTCATGAGCAGCTCTATTTCAGGTATTATGACTCGTAGGCATGGTCGGAGTTGAATTTCGGGAAGTTTGGAGTCAAATTCGAAAGAAAATTCTCATTTCAGAAGCCTTAAGTTGGAGAAATTGACTAAGGTTGGAATTTTCAGCAAACGACCTCCGGATCAGGAATTGAAGGTTCCAGCAGGTTCGTATCATGATTTCGGACTTGGGCGTATGTCCGGATCGGGCTTTGGATAACCCGGGAGCGTTTCAGTGTGTATTGTGGAAGTCAGTATTTTTGAATAAATTTCCTAAGTTTGGCTTGAAGCGCATTTCAGTTATATTGATGTCCGTTTGGGATTCCGAGCCTGGGAATAGCTTCGTATGGTGATTCTGGAGTTGGGAGCGTGATCGGAAGTGAATTCGGATGTCCGTAGGTTATTTTGAAATCATTTGGCTAAAGATAGAAATTTGAAGGTTTTTGAGGAATTGAACCGGAAGTGGAAATTTTGATATCAGGGTCGGATTTCGATTTCGAAAGTTAGAGCAGGTCCGTAATGTTGAATGTGACTTGTGTGCAAAATTTTAGGTCAACCGGACGTGATTTGATAGGTTTCGGCGTCGAATGAAGAAGTTTGAAATTCTAAAGTTCATAAAGATTTAATTGAGTCGCGATCCACTGTTTCGATGTTATTTGATGTGATTTGAGGCCTTGAGCAGGTCCGTATTATGTTTTGGAACTTGTTGGCATGTTCGGGTTGGGCCCCGGAGGCCCCGGGTGTTAACAGGATGAGCCTCGGACCAAGTTTGAACTTGGAGAGCATAAACTGAAGCTCCCAGCTTCTGGTGTGATCTCACCTGCGCTTGGATGGCCGTAGGTGCGAGCTCGCGGATGCGGGGTACGAGTCGCAGAAGCGAAAAGGCATGGGCTGGCCAGGCACCGTGGGCACGAAGAATTGGCCGCGGATGCAAAGACCGCAGCCTAAAAAATTTGGCCGCGGGTTCGAAGACCGCAGGCGCAAAGGTTTTGACGCAGGTGCGGACACCGCAGGCGTGAAGGTTTTCCCGCGGGCGCAAAGACCGTTGGGCAGTGAGTGTTTAAAGCGAGGGTTTGAGCATTTTTGATCATTTATTCATTCTTGGGCGATTTTTGGAGCTTCTTGAGAGGGATATTCACCTAGCAACTTGGAGGTAAGTCAATCTCACCTATTGCAAGTTAATTACTTGGATTATATCTAGATTTTAACATGGAAAATCATGAAAACTTGTGGAAAAGTTGAAAATTTTGAAGAAAAACCTAGAATTTTCATTCTTGAATTTTTGACCACAAATTTGAGTATGAAATTAGAGTAAATTGTATATTTGAGTTAGCAAGGCTATGGGTAATCATTATCTTCGAAAAGTTTCGGAATCTGGGCACGTGGGCCCGAGGATAATTTTGTCAACTTTCGAATCGGAGTTGGAAATTTATATACATTAAATTGTTATAAGTATTAGAGTATATTTTCATTGGTTTGCCCGTTATTTGGATAGTTCTGGGGCGTTATGCATAAATTTGAGTCATCGGAGGTGCTTGGAGGCCGGTTATGAATCTTCAGAGCGAGGTAAGTCTCCTTTCTAACCTTTTGAGGTGGATTGTCCCCATAGGTGAACTAATTAAATATGTGCTACTATTTGTGGGGGCTACGTACGCACGAAGTGAAGAGGGTCCATGCGTAGCTACTATTATGCTTATGTCTGGGTAGTCTAGGACCCACAAGCATGCCTTACATGTTGTACATGTGATCCTGCCAATAATATTAGACTGATAATGCTATTGAATTTGTAATTTGTTTCCTAAGAAGGCTAGAGTATATCTTTTCTTAATCATTTAGAAAGAGAATTGACTCCTTCATGGATAATTGTATTCCTGATAAGGTTATATTATTGAATATTATTAAACTTGGCAAATGAATTTCGAGAAAAGATTTAAATACCATTTTTGTGACTTTTAAAAGAGAAATTTGTCATTTACTTGAGTATTTGTTTTCCCGATGTAGTCGGGGTGGACTGTTTGATTGTGCATGACTGCATGTGACCGCTTCGCAATTTACATTCCGCGAGCGGAGTGTTATTTCCCCCACTCTCATGGGAGCGGTTCGTACGTCACGGCGAGATTGAAAGATGTAATTATGGTCCGGGCCGTTCGACCCTCGGCAGTACACAGATATGATTATTATGATGGCTCAGGCCGGTTGTCCTTATCCCGTATGCGCATGTTTAATTGTTGATGATTTCATGGATTTTGAAGTAATTGTTTATTTTATATATTTGGGGAAATGAAGTAGTAATTGTTTATTTACTTTCAGTATTTATTTGAATTATAGTTATCTTTAATGTTTACTATTTTTATCATCCTCGTACGCCTATTACTGATATCATATCTTGTTAAATTAATTTGTTGGACCTTAGTGAGTGTCAAGTCGACCTCTCGCCACTACCTCTCTGAGGTTAGGCGGGATACTTACTGAGTACACGTTGTTTTTGTACTCATGCTATACTTGTTGTGCATTTTGTTGCACAGGTACCTTCATAGCAATATGGCTGACTTGGAGAATTAGACGAGCTGCATTATTCGGAGACAACCCGCAGTCGGCAGAGTCTTCCTCTATGTATTGCCTTCTCATTTTTATTCCTTGTCCAATTTGTATTTCGGACAAGTTTTGTAATTTGTAAAATTCTTAGAAATTGCTCATGCACTTGTGACACCGGTTTCTGGGATGTGTTTGGGGATTTAATTTAATAAATGGAATGGTTTACCTGTCGTATTTATTTGATAAACTTTTATTTGCTATTATAACTTGTAAGTAAAAGGTAACGATTTTGGAAAAGATGTTAAACAGGAATTTATTTTAACTAATTAATGATTGCCTTGCCTAATGGTGGTGTCCGGCGCCATCACGACCTTAGTAGATTTTGGCTAGTGACGTATCCACACTATTTGAAGGCGATTTCAATCTAGAAAATTTCATATTCAAAAGTAAATTTAAAAAGTATAGTTTATTAAATATCAAAAGTTACTGTAAGTGATGAGATTTGTTTTAATCTACATGGTTTGAACTCATTCTTCCCTGATAAGTTTTCAAGTATCAATGAATTATCCTAAACATTATTTGTTATAATTTTTTATATTGTTTCACTATAAAAATTAACATGTGATAAATCCATAGAAAAATAAAAATATTTCTCTTATCTCCTTAATTAAGAAAAAATTAAAAACCTAATAATAATTAATATCGGCTTCTATCGTATGTTTAATATTTTATCACCAATTAACATCATTTTAAACGAGTTGAAATAAAATATAATTTGAACTACTATATTGAATTAATATCATTTATATCAGGTTAATATTTGTTTAGTGCCTTTGATTCTCTTTGTTTGAAGTAGTAAATTGCCTCTTTAGAGATGCAAGTCCCCTTGGAAGTTCTCTTTATTTACAGTACTAAAAATTTCTCTTGATGTTGTTCATGTTAACTTTCATCAAGTCGCCGATTGTTCCCACTGTTGAAACTATTGTGAACCCAATTTGGATGTATTCAAGAATAGTTTACAGATAGATTGGTAAGCTTCTTATTCTAGAAAATTTGTTAATATAGATGACATTTGTAGCTTTAATGTAGTCTCTTGTAAAGTATTCAAATACTCGAGAAAATAATACCACTGAAATTAAATTTTCAATTTGATGTTTATGTTTGATATGGATGTTAAAAAGGAGTATTATAAAACGTAGTTATTTTATGCTAATTGGAGCAATTTAAACATATTATAATTTATAGTTTAATTTTAAGTAAAGTATTAAAATAAACAAATTATAAATTGTGATCACCAATATCATCCTCTATCCGTGATTAAAGGAAGATAACAAGGACCGATTTATTTATCAAAAAATTAATTGACTAAGAGTACAATGTTGGGCCTTTCCTCATATATATATATATATATATATGTGTGTGTGTGTGTGTGTGTGTGTGTGTCACGGCCCATTTTCCCCCTCCGTAAGACGTCGTGACGGCACCTAGTCACTACGACTAGGTAAGCCTATTAACATTGAAATAACAGAAATAAAAAACTAATGGAACAACTAAGCTTCATCGATTCTATATAATGGTAGCTGCCTCTCGACATATACAAGTAAAACCAATACGCGAATATACACAATATTCCCCAAAACCCGGAAATCACGAGTCACAAGCTCTGAGAAAAACTGTCTAAATTGTCTCCTATACATAGTCTAAGAGATAAGGAGGGAAAATCGGTACAAAAGGTAGAGGGGGACTCCGAGGATCTGTGGACGCGTGCAAATATACCTTGAAGTCTCTAGTGGGCTGTTGCGACTGCACTAATAATGAGGCGGACGAGAGGTACCTGGCTCTGCACATGAAAAACATGTGCAGAAAGGGCGTGAGTACACCACAACGGTACCCAATAAGTGCCAAGCCTAACCTCGGTCGAGTAGTAACGAGGTTAGGTCAGGGCCCTAGTGGAACATATAATAAATAATAAAACAAAACAAAGGAGATATCACAATAATAGAGACTGAAATGTAACAAGGAACGAATCATGGAAAAAACAGCCCAGAACACAGCAGTTCAATAGGGGATCTCCCAGGATACCGTCCCATAGTCCCAAACATAAATGTGCAGGGGGATCTCCTGTGATAGCGTTCTGTATTTCCAAAGTAAATATGCAAGATAGGGGGATCTCCCAGAATACCATTTCGTAGTCCCAAAGTAAATATGCAGTATAGGGGGATCTCCCTGAATACTATTCTGTAGTCCCAAAGTAAATATGCAGCATACGGCAAGATTCAATAATTATAGCATGGAGTTTCATAACTTACCCTAAGTGTAAGCTAAGGAAAAGCATGTAAAACAACTAAGCATGTTGCACGTAGTTCAAGTAAACAGTTAAGGCAAATAGGCATGCTTTCTTAGTCTAACATAATGCTACAAGAGCTAATAAGTTCAAATAAGAGGAAAGAGACATTTGCTTTTTAATGAAAATTAGGTTTTACAACAAACAGTCGGTGTACGTACTCGTCACCTCACGTACACAGCGCTCAAATAACAACAAAAGCACCAGTCCTACGGGGAAGTTCCTCCACACAAGGTTAGGCAAGTCACTTACCTTAAACCAAGCTCAATCAATTTGCCACGAGTATCCGACTCTGAATGGCCCAAATCTAATCAAAACCAATTACATAACATAAATACAACTACAAGAAACTAATCTAACGAATGGAATCAAAGTTAAGGCAATGAATTGGAAAATCGCTCAAAAATCCTTCACGGGCCCACGTCTCTGAATCGAGTAAAAATTACCAAATAAGAACACACATTCACTCGCGAGTTCACTCATACAAAAATCATCCAAATCGACGCCTAAATCCCACTCAAATCTTATTTTTGGTTGGGGAAATTTTTTCCCCAACTTCCTCACTCAAATTGCTCAATTAGATAAAGAATACAACAATAGATTAATGAAATATGATCAAAATAGGGTTTGGAATTGTTACCCAATGTTTTCCTCTGAAAAAAACTCTCGAAAATTTGCCTTCCTCAGAGCTCTCAATCGAATTTTTGTGATATGAACTCACATCATAGAAAATCCCCTTTTCTGCCTAGCGATTTCCACTTCTGCGATCCCAAGACCGCATCTGGGGAAGAACCATCGCAGGTGCGAAATCCACTTAAATGGGCTGGGACCGCATTTGCGAGCACTGGGTCGCTCCTGCGAGCACTGGGCTGCTCCTGCGAGCCCGCTCCTGCGGTTCCCCAACCACTCTTACACTTCCGCTTCTGTGGACACTCTACCGCACCTGCGATCCCAACTGACAAGGCCCATATCCGCATCTACGGTTCCGTAGCCGCTTCTACGACTCCGCACCTGCGGCCCAAAGTGCGCAGGTGCAGTTACACCAGATACAGCAACATCAACAATTCACCTTAGTCCATTTCAACCTGTTAAGCACCCAAAACTCACTTGAGGGCCCAGGGACTTCAACCAAATGTACCGTAGTTGAGCCTTCAAACCACATCTAACAACATCAAAAACATGAATTCAAGCCTAATGAACTTTGAATTTCCAAATTTTACCAACGATGTCGAAATATATCAAATCTCGTTCGAATGACCTCAAATTTTACACAAAAGTCACAAATGACACTACGAACCTACTCCAACTTTTAGAATTCCGTTCTGAGCCCGATATAAAAATTTCCACTGCCGACAAAATTCACCAAAATTCCAACTTTCGCCAATTCAAGCCTAAATCTACTACAGACCTCCAAATCACATTCTGCGCGCGCTCCTAATTCCAAAATCACCTAACGGAGCTAACGGAACCATCAAAAATTGAATCTGAGGTTGTTACACACAAGTCGACATCCGGTCAACTTTTCCAACTTAAGCTCCCAAATAAGAGACTAAGTGTCTCAATTCACTTCAAAAACCAATACGAACCCTCCCGATAACACAGAATAGCAGAATTAGATACGGGGAAAGCAGTTAATAGGGGATCGGGGATCTAACTCTCAAAACGGCTGACCTGGTCGTTACAATATGTATGTATGTATGTATGTATGTATGTATGTATTAAGAGGAACCAATATTAGCAAAAACGCTCATGTTTTAGTCACTTAGGCATTTTATCAAATACCTTATGGGCGTAAAGCCTCATAACCCTTATTAATAGTGTTTTCTTCACTCAATTCTCATTCTAATACTTCTAGGTGATTCTACAATCCCCAAATAGATGTAACTGACACAATTTCTCATCAACCAAATATTTACAACAATCTTAAGTCAACAACCCAAAACCCTAGAATAGTTCATATAGTTCCCTTTATCAAAAATATTTACTATTGTCCAAATAACTCATCATTTTATAGCTATAAATGATTAGGGAGTAGAAGCATTACCTTTTTGAAGTTCAATCCTCTTGAATTTGAGTTCTACGGCTTTTTTCCCAACAATGATATCTCGATTGAATATCTAATGATTTGAAGAGTGTACCCATGTTAATAAGATATTGGAAAACTGAAATTAACTTCGAATCATCATTAGAACTTACCTTGGATGATTTATGGACCTTGGAGGAAGTTGGGTTCTTGAGAGCTTCCCTTTCTAGAGAAAACTTGTGTGTTTGGGGTGTTGTGAATGAGGTAGGACTTAAATAAGTGTACACGTCCAAAATTAAGTAAAAAATAAAATTGGCTCGAATAAACATTGTCAGTGCGGGGGCATCATTAGAGGAGCCAAAATAATAGTGCAAGGTGCCATCAAAGGCGCCAAAACTACACGGTCTTGCATCATCAGGGACACCAAATTTAGTGCTTTGGATAGTGCCTTGCACTGTCTAAGGCTGTGAATTTTCATGGCTTTGCACTGTCTAAGGCTGGAAGACAAAAGTTCCATTAACTTAATTGATTTTATTGAATCTTATGCACCTCACTCTCTGTCTTGATTCCAAAACAATTATTTCCACACATACTCATTCCTATTCTTCACATGTCTACAATGTCACATTAATACTCGATTAATACATCCACACCGAATCAAAATTTTCGGAGTATTACATGTACTCCAGGGCAGCGGGCTCATGTTGATCAGGTTCTAGGTGTTATGCTGGTATGGCCCGTGATCGTGGTTCACCCTGAGGTCAGTCCAGTGGCATCAGAGAAGGAGCAGGAAGACTAGAGAGGTTCAAGAATTATTTTTCTCGTACTTTTAGTGGCGTGGATTTTGAGAATGTATAGGGTTTTCTAGACAGTGTCATCGTATTTTGTGTACTATAGGCATAGTTGATGTGAGCAGGGTCGACCTTACTATTTTCCAGTTGAAGGAGTCGGCATATAGGTGGTGGAAGGCTTATGAGGAGAGTAGGCCGGCTGATGCAGCGCCCTTACTTGGGCTCAGTTCACTAATATTTTATAGGGAGTTTGTTACACATACCCTCAGGGATGCGTTGCACACAAAGTTCGAGTAGTTGCACCAGGGAACTATGATTGTGTCCAAGTATGCTATGAGGTTCAGTATGTTAACTCATCGTGCACCTTCTTTGGTTTGCACCGATATAGAGAGAGTCCGCAGATTTATTGAGGGACTCAATTATGGCCTCAAATTTGGGATAGCATGGGAGTTGGAGAATGATACTCCATTTCAGCAGGTTGTGGAGATCTTTAGGAGGTTGGAGCGCATCTACGACCAGGAGAGAGGGGATAGGGAGTCCAAGAGGCCTCTAGATTTTGGAGGGTTTAGTGGTTCTTGCTCTACAGCCTCAGCTCTTCATGGAAGAGGTTTTATCAGTCGACTAGTTCATTTTGAACTTCAGGCTACTCGCATAGCTCCAACTATTCAGGGACCCCAGAGTACTTATTTCGGACAACCATCTTCCAGTGAACCTCTTGCACGAGGTTCCTATAGTGGTTATTCTAGCCGTCCGAGTCATACTCAGTACCAACGCTTATGACTCCGTGGATGTATAATTGTTGATCATTTTCGACTATGTTATGTTAGTTATTAATTTTTATTTAATAGCTAAATTATTTTATTCTATTAACCTCATCATGTGTTAGGCTTACCTAGGTTTAGAGACTAGGTGCCATCATAATTTTATGGACGATAGTCTGAGCGCACTATTCAGATATTGGAGGACATGTTGCGGGCATGCTTTATGGATTTTGGGGTCAGTGGACTAAGTTTTATCCTCTAGTGGAGTTCGCCTACAACAACAGTTATCGGTCGAGAATCTAGATGGCTCCGTACGAGTCCTTATATGGGAGGCAATGTCGTTGGTTGGTTGGTTGGTTTGAGCCTCGTGAGGCTAGATTGTTGGGCACTAATTTGGTCCATGATGCTTTGGAAAAGGTTAAGGTGATTTAAGAGCATCTTGTACAGATTAGTCCATGCAAATGAGTTATGCAGATCGGAAGGTTCGAGATGTGGCCTACATGGCAGGTGAGAAGGTTCTTCTCTGAGTGTCTCCAATGAAGGACGTTATGCCGCTTAGGAATAAGGGCAAGTTGAGCTCGGGTTTATTAGCCTATTTGAGAGCTTAGAGAGAGTTAGGGATGCTGCTTATAGGCTTGCAATGTCTCCTAGCCTGGTATGGGTACGCCCGGTATTTCATGTGTCCATTCTTCAGAAGTACTATGAGTATAGATCACATATTTTAGACTTCAACACGGTGCATCTTGATGAGAATTTAACCTATGAGGAAGAGCCGGGGCCCATTCTAGACTGACAGTTTTGAAAGTTGAGATTTAAGAGTTTTCCTTCTGTGAAAGTGCAATGGAGAGGTTAGCTGATCGAGAAGGGTACGTGGGAGTCCGGGTCCGATATGCAGAGTAGATACCCCCACCTTTTTACCAGTCCAGGTACACTTTTTTGTCAGTTCGAGGACGAATGCTTCTTTTAGAAGTGGAGAACAGGACAACCCTATAGGTTGTTTTGAGTACTAGCCTTTATTTTTGTATTTCGAGACCTCTTGTAACTTCATTTGATGTTATATGACTTGGTGCATTGTCCGTGTCATTTTTCGCAAAGCTTTTATGTGAAATTTTGAAGAAAACATAATTTTTACTTAAAATAAGGCTAGAGTTCATCACGGTCAATGTTTTTGTAAACGATCTCGAATCAGAATTTTGATGATTTTGGTAGGTTCGTATGATATTTTTGGACTTGTACGCATGTTTGATTGGGGTCCCGAGTGACCTGAGCGCATTTCGGCACATTTTGTGAAAATTGGCAAATATTGAGTTTTAAGTTGAAAAGTTTGAGTTTTCATAATCGATTCTTGATATTTGATGTTTTTTATATGATTTGAGTTAGAGAGTGAGTTTGCATGATGTTATTACGCTTGTGTGTATGCTCGGATTGGAGTTCGAGGGGCTCGAGAAAGTTTTGGAGTTTTGGAAGGACTGAGTGGCAATTGTTGAGGGTCTGGAAATCTCGCATTTATGAGGTCCTGCTTGCAAATGCAAGCATCGCTTTTGCAGTCAATGTATTGCATTTGTGAAATGGGGCTGGGTGGGTGTCTTCGCATTTGCAAGGCCAGGTTCACTTTTGAGGGGGTTGGCCTTCGCATTTGCAAGCATCTTGGTTGCATTTGCGACCCCTGAGCGTTTAGGATAGTTTCGCAATTGCGAAGCTAGGATCGCATTTGCGCGTGTAGGGGTTGTTATAAATGCGAGGTTTTTGTCGCATTTGCGACTTCTGAGGAACTGTGGTACAATTCGCGTTTGCAGACCATTGTTCGAGTTTGCTGGCATCGCAATTACGAACAAGAGTTCGCAATTGCGATCCCTGCAGCTGGCTAAAAGGTGGAAAATCGGGACTTAGCCACAACGACACCCCCTGAACCTAAATAACCAAATTTCCACGAATCTAATGCTCCCAATGCACCTCATGATATATATATATATATATATATATATATATATATATATATATATATATATAG
>MDKI01138014.1:0-17736 GCA_005239505.1 Nicotiana paniculata | reverse complement strand
CATTAAAGAACATAAAATGCAAGGTATATAATGCTTAAAATCATGAATTCTAGCCACACATCATTATTCGACGGAGCAACAAACTTCAAAGGAGTAGGTATAAGAGCTGTCTTAGTATCAGAGACTGGCCAACACTATCCGGTATCCGCAAAACTCAGGTTTGCATACACCAATAATATGGCGGAGTATGAAGCTTGCATCTTAGGACTCCGGTTGACCATTGAAATGAATGTTCAAGAGCTATTAGTACAATAGCACTCTGGTGCACCATATTTGCACTGTGTACAATAGCTGATCAAGAGATTCACAAAGATAGAATTCAAACATCTTCCGAGGATTCATAATGAGTTCGCAGATGCATTAGCCACTTTATCTTCCATGATACAACACCTATACAAGAATTTCATCGATCATATCCCAATAGGAATTCATAAGCAGCCAACTTATTTTGCTCATATTGAAGAAGAGATTGACGGAAATACGTTATTCCACGACATCGAGGAATACTTGGCAAAGGGAAAATATCCAGAGCACTCTACCCGTACTCAGAAGTGCACACTTTGAAGGTTAGTCAACCACTTATTTCAAAGAGGAGGAATTCTGTATAGAAGAACCCTGGACCTGGGATTATTACGGTCTGTCAACGCTAAGGAGGCATCCAGATTGCTCGAGGAAATTCATGTAGGAACCTGCGGACCGCACATGAATGGGTTCACATTAGCCAAAAATATACTAAGAGCGCGGTGTTTCTGGATGACTATGGAAACAAACTGCATCAAGAATGTTCAGAAGTGCGACCAATGCCAGATACATGCTAGCACGACACGAGTACCACCTAATAAACTCAACGCAACAAGTTGGCCCTGGCGTTTCTTGGCTCGGGGAATGGATATCATCTCCCCGATCAAACCCGATGCTTCAAATGGGCATAGATTCTTTATAGTGGCCATAGACTACATCACATAATGGGTTGAAGCCGCATCTTACAAAGCTGTAACTAAGAAGGTCGTAGAAGATTTTGTTCGGCACCGCATTGTTTGTCGGTTCGGAGTACCGGAGTCAATTATCACTGATAACGCCGCTAATCTCAACAGTGATCAGATGAAGACCATGTGTGAAACCTTCAAGATCAAGCATAAGAACTCCACAACATACATGCCGCAAATGAACGGAGATGTAGAAGCCACCAACAAGAACATCAAGAAGATATTGAGGAAAATAGTAGAAAATACAAACAATGGCACGAGAAGCTGCCATTTGCTCTGCTCAAATATCGTACCACAGTTCACAAATCAACTGGGGAAACTCCCTACCTATTGGTTTATGGCACTGAGGCGGTTATTCATGCCGAAGTAGAAATACCTTCTCTAAGAATTATACAAGAAGATGAGCTCAACAATGCAGAATGGGTACGAAGCCGCTATGAACAACTATCTATCATTGATGGGAAGAGAATGATTGAGGTATGTCACGACCAACTCTACTATAACAGAATGGCAAGATCTTTCAACAAAAAAGTCAAAGCAATGCAACTGACGCCGGGTTAATTGGTGATAAAGTAAATGTTCCCACATCATGATGAAGCCAAGGGGAAATTTTCACCCAATTGGCAAGGTCTCTACATGTTTCATCGGGTACTAACAGGAGGAGCACTTATACTTGAAGAAGTGGACGGAGAGATTTGGCCAAAACCTATCAATCCAGACTCAGTTAAGAGATAATATGTTAGGATTGTTTGCATTTTTCCTTTTGATGTAACTGAACTACGCTTGAACAGATTCCTATTTAAGAGGGGATATGTAGGCAGCCTTTTGGGTTCAGTGACATCTTAATAAAATCATCATTTTCTCATGATCAGAAATTGGGAAAAGATCGCAAGTTCAGCCGACTTCGTCATGTATGGAACAACAAAAGAACATTTTTTAAGAATTATGCACATAAATTGGGGAAAAATGTTGAGGAGGGCCCTCAAATTTCTAAAGTAAGTAGGTTGCAATGTCACTAAATGCGTCACAGTCGCCGGTTCATCTAAATTATTTGAACTTACGTACTATAATTTATTTCAAGCAAATATATTTCTGCAAATAATTTGTCAAATGCATACATATTTTTTGAAAACTTTGTTTCTATGACAGCCAGATGTTACCCAGGGTAACTCAAGTAGGAACTCAAGACAAGAGTGAAGGCAAAGCAAGGAGTCAAGACCACGAACCAACCTTCCACCGCAAAACTCGTAATTTTTCTTTGAATGCAGGAACGATAAACACAACAGTAATATTCGCGAATACATACACAGAACAAATCACTACATTTGTGACGACAAGTTGTCGAACGCAAACACATCCAACTAAGAGATACTTCACTCTCTCACAACCACTTATCGCTTTTCTTGCATAAGGCTAAACACTGAATTTCCCTGTATAAGACTAAGCATTGTCTCTGTTTCCTACATAGGGCTAAGAATTGCCTCCGTAATTTCATAAGGCTAAGCACTGCCTTTTCTTTGCATGTGACTAAGCATTGTCTCCCCTTTCTCTGGATGAGACTAAGCCCTGTCTCCCTTTCTCTGCATGAGACTAAGAACTGTCTCCACTTCTTGCATAAGGCTAAGCATTGCCTTTGTAATTGCATAAGGGCTAGGAACTGCCTTTCCTTACATGAGACTAAGCATTGTCTCTGTTTCTTGCATAAGGCTAAGCATTTCCTCCCTAATTGCATAAGGCTAAGAACTGCCTTTTCTTTGTATGAGACTAAGCGTTGTCTCCCCTTTCTCTACATGAGACTAAGCCATGTCTCCATTCCTCTGAATGAGATTAAGCACTGTCTCCACTTCTTGCATGAAGCTAAGCATTGCCTCTATAATTTCATAAGGCTAAGAACTGCCTTTCCTCGCATAAGACAAAGCATTGTCTCTTTTTCATGCACGGGGCAAAGCGTTGCCTCCGTAATTGCATAAGGTTAAACACTCCCTTTTCTTTGCATGAGACTAAGCATTTTCTCCCCTTTCTCTGCATGAGACTAAGCACTGTCTCCACTTCTTGCATGAAGATAATCATTGCCTCTGTAATTTCATAAGGCTAAGAACTGCATTTCCTCGCATAAGACTAAGCATTGTCTCTGTTTCCAGCATGGGGCTAAGCATTGCCTCCGTAATTGCATAAGGCTAAACATTGACTTTTATCTACATGAGACTAAGCATTGTCTCCCCTTTCTCTGCATGAGACTAAGCCCCGTCTCCCCTCCTCTGCATGAGACTAAGCACTGTCTCGACTTCCTTCATGAGGCTAAGCATTGCCTATGTAATTGCATAAGTCTAAGCATTGCCTTTTCTTTGCATAAGACTAAAACATTATCTCCACTACACTACATAAGGCAAAGCACTATCCCTTTTATTCACATAGGGCTAAGCATTGCCGACATCTCATACAAGACTGAGCCTGGACTTGTCTCGTCCTCGCATATGACCAAGCATCATATCTTTGCATTTCATAGGCTGAAATATCGTCATATTTTTTCTAACGCGTCATAGTATGAGGGAACCATCCTCATTGTCGAGAGACACCATTCCGTGGCCTGAGGATATCTTGAAACTGAACACCATTATTCAAAGGTATCATAGTCCAAAGGCACCATCCTCATGACCCAAGGGCACCATTTCATGGCCTGCGAATTCCTTGTCATATGCTTTATGGCCCACCACGTCATGGTCTAAGGACATCATCCTCAAGGTCCAAAGACAACCTTCATGGTCCAAAGGGAATCTACATCACGTTTAAATTTTTGCAATAACCTATATATGTTTGTATGCACCATGTTTTGAGTTTTGCAGGTAACTCGGGAGGTAACTGTTCTTCAAACGAGAGCAGTCTTCGCTCTGATTTCCGTTCACAACATTCACATCATTTGACTACTTCAAACGTAACTGGTGATCCATACTTGCCTACCTTTTACTCTATGACCGTTCAGATATCTGCCTTGTGATACACCTGTAACGTTCATTTCGCATTCATGACTCCACCTAAAATTGTATGTTACTTGCAAAAATATCCTACCCAAAATAACCTTTTCTAAACATGCAACCATTCTTATCACAACTCCATCCGTTTCACTTACTGCTGGATCTAGAACTACACATGGCCTGTTCCTGTAACACCAGGGATATGTAAGCAACTCAGGAGCCAGGGTTTGACCCCATTTTTCATCATTCCAAGTAAAGAGGGGCAAATGTTGATACCTAATTTCGCCCTCGTATTTTTCAAATAGTATATATAATTTAAAAATATTATTCTGCATCATTATTTAATTTACAAGATTTATACAAGTATTTTTTATAATTTTTCATAATTTTTAGAACTTTAAAATTTAATTTCATGCATTTAAATTACTTGAATATATATTAATTACCTCTTTAAATAATTTTTTAATGGCTTAATCATCTAAATTTATTATTTGTATCTATATATGTTCTTAATAATATTTTTACTTTGTGTTATATAATTACATTTGCATTTTAGAAATATTTAAGCATTTTTTGCAATAATAGCTTACACTTTACAATTAATTGCATTTATCATTTTATTCAGGGTCAAATTTTTTTTTTTATGATCTTTAACTATTATTTGAAAATATTAAGTTGGATAAATAGAATTTTTATATTTATTTAGTTTTTTTATTAAATTAAATTCTTTTAATTTCTTATATTTAAAATCTAGCCCAAAACAGGCCAAATTTTGGACCTAATTCACCAACCCACACCCTAAACTCTAGCCCAATACCAGTGACCCACTACCCCATACCCATCCACTAACCCGATACGCCCGTCACTAAATCCTGGTCGTTGATCTTGGGAGATCAACGACCCATATGCCATCTCCCTCTTCTAATTAACCTCACCCCAAACCCTAGCCTTATTTTACCCGGTCAGCAGCCTCTATATGCTCTCAAACCCTCCCCTCACTTCACAAACCCTAGCCGCTTCCCCAAATCTTTTTCGAATCCGATCATATCATGGATTCCTTATGTGATTCTCTTACCTTTTTGTGTTACCTCATTGCTACTTATAGGATGATGGTGTTACTTATTATTTGCCTCACTTTTGGCAAATACAAGCCTCTAAATCGAGTGAATCGGCTTCACCCTTCGAGATTTGGATAGTATGTCGTGTATATGCATCATGGCAAGGTCACATGAGTTTGATTTAGCAAGATCTTCAACCAATCTTTGATTCCGGTCAAGCTAAGGTTTGCCTGATTTTTTATTTCCTAATTTGGTTCTTAAACGATTCTGCATGCTATTCTTTCCTTATTCTGTGTTTGATTGTTTATATTTCCTTGCTTGTTTGTTCAATTTCTACTACTATATAAACCCTTCCCCTAATCCCTTTCAACAAGACCTAATTTTGATTGTTATTACTCTCACTATTCTTTGCTCTCACTCGTTCACTTCTTTTGAGACACTTGAATATTTTCTGGAATCGCCTTAAGAACTATCCCCTCACTCTCAGATATTCGATACTATCTTGAAATTTAGCTCTTGGCTGGCTGGAAGTGTCACGACCCAAAATCCATAAAGTCGTTATGGTGCGGGACATCATTGTCAGGCAAGCCAATTATTAATTAATTGAAATAGACTTCTGGTTTTAGCATTTATGAGAAAAACATTTCCTCTCAATGGTTTAAATAGTCCTATTTTAACAAATACATCCCAAGACATCCCAGAACCCGGTGTCACAAGTACATGAGCAATTTCTAAGAATTTTACAATTTCTACAAAGCTTGTCCGAAATGCAAGAGGACAAAGAAATTTAAAATAATGTAATACAGCATGAGGGGGGACTCTGTCAGCTGCGGATCGCCTCCGGATGATGCAGCTCGCATAAGTCTCCAATCCTTCACATTTCTATGAAAGTACATGTGCAATAAAATGCACAGCAAGTGTAGCATGAGTACAGAAACAACGTGTACTCAGTAAGTCACTCGCCTAACCTCATAGAGGTAGTGACGAGAGGTCGAATTAGACACTTGCTAGAGGTCAATTTAGTATATTCAAGTGAGACACTAAGCATGAATGGGATAGACAATTTATTAAAATTCAGGAATAAATAATATCAACTCCTTCCACATTTAACACTTTAAGTCTTCGTCATTTCAGTTCAATTTAAATCATAATCCGGGATAAGAAACATCAGGCTTATTTCACATTTTACATATAAATTCTCTTTCCTCATAACTGGCCATTAAAACTTCCTTAGGCCGACAAACATGTATAAATCACAGCAAATACGCAGTAAATATCATGCACAACCAGTGCTGAGGGTCGACGGCCCGAATCAACATAAACATAAGTTGTGCACTGCCGAGGGTCGACTGGCCCGAACCATAGATGCATCTATCTGCCCCGCTCGCGAATTTATCATGCGACGCGGTTATAGATAAAATACTAAGGCTAGAATGCTCGCGAATCATACCTGCGACTCAAGTGCTCATATGAATATACACAAATATAGGGTCATCCTGCTCGCGAATCATACATGCGACTCGGGAACCCGAAGTTACACATATCCACACAATAAGTCCCCTTTTTATCAAGAAAGCCGTTTTCTCGGGAAAATCGTAAAATTCTTTTTAAATGGACATGAAATATAGCTCTTAATCTTTGTTTTGGAACTCAATAGCCAAGTTTAATGAAATTTCCATAATACAACCCTATTAGGTACACAATTATCCGCAGAGGAATAAATTTTCTTTCTAGATAATTAAGAAAATGAACTCTAGTCTTCTTCATATATTAAATTACGATTTCGATTATATTAGAAGTTTAGTATTACAGGCAAGATTACATGTACAACACGTAAGGCATGCTAGTGGGTCCTAGACTACCCGGACAATACATAATAGTAGCTACGCACAGACTCACATCACCTCGTGCGTACGTAGCCCCCAAAGATAATAGCATGTACTTAATTAATTCACCTAAGGGGACAATTCCCCCGCACAAAGTTAGAAAGGAGACTTACCCCCAAAATTCAATAACCAGCTTCCAAGGCCTTCTGACGACTCCAATGGACGCACAACACCCCAAAAATGTCCAAACAACGACAAACCAATGGAAATATACTCTAATATTTGCAACAATTCCAAATTATATAACTTATCGACCCCGCTTAGTGAAATGACCCAAATGGCCTCGGGCCCACGTGCCCGGAAATTCGAAATTTCTTGAAGATATACTCTACCCATGGCCTTACTAGTTCAAATATACAATTTAATCTACATTCCATGCTCAAATTCATGGCTAAATATCCAAATTACCATTTTCTAGGTTTCTTTAAGATTTCCCAATTTCCTACCAATTTCAATGTCTAATCCATGCATTTAATTCAAAAACGTGAAAAAAAATTATTTATCTTGCAATCCTTGATCAAATCCTCTCCTTGAGGCTCCTCAAAATCGCCCATAGCATATGAAAATAGATTGAGAAATGAGCAAATTCTCGCTTAAAAACAATCTGCCCAGGCCCATTTCCCGCACCTGCGCTTCCGTAGGTGCGCCCAAATCTCCCGCACCTGCAGCGTCCTTGGCTCCAGCCCAATTTCGCACCTGCGGCGCTCTTAGCCGCACCTGCGGCTGAAGCCTCGCAGGTGCGGTTACACCAGATGACGACAACCTTCAGCTTTCTTCAACTTTAGTTATTGATCCGTTAACCAACCGGAATCCACCCGAGGCCCCCTGGGACCCCGTCCAATTATACCAACATGTTCCAAAACATAATGAGGACTTGCTCGAGGCCTTCAATCACATCAAACAACATCGAAACCACGAATCGCATCCAACTCCCAACTTTATGAACTTAGAAATTTCCAACTTCTACATCCGATGATGAAACCTATCAAATCACGTCCGATTGACCCTAAATTTTGCACACAAGTCATATTCTTCATTACGGACCTGTTCCAACTTTCGGAATCGCATTCCGACCTCGATATCAAAACTTCCACTTCCGGTCAGATTTTCTCAAAAACCTTCAAATTTCTATCTTTAGCCAAATGACTTCAAAATGACCTCCGAACATCCGAATTCATTTCCGATCGCACTCACAACTCCAGAATCACCATACGAAGCTATTCCCAGACTCAGAATCCCAAACGGACATCAACAACACTGAAATGCATTTCAAGCCAAAATCTATGAAATTCCTCTAAAATGCTAACTTCCATAATATACGCTGAAACACTCCCGGGTTATCCAAAAACCGATCAGGACATATGACCAAGTCCAAAATCATCATACGAACCTGCTGGAACCTTCAAATCCTGATTCGGAGCTCGTTTACTCAAAATTCCAATCTTAGTTGATTCTTCCAACTTAAGGCTTCAAAAATGAGAGTTTTCTTTCCAAATCAGCTCTAAACTTTCCGAAATTCAATTCCGACCACACCTACAAGTCATAATACCTGAAATGGAGCTGCTCACGGCCCCCAACCGCTGAACGACGCGCTAGAGCTCAAAATGACCAGTCAGGTCGTTACATTCTCTCCCACTTAAACATATGTTCGTCCTCGAACGTGCTAAGAACTGCTCTGGAGTTACCTGAAATCACTTCTTAACACCTCGTGCACCTGCCCGTGCGACCAAAACCCAGTTGAGTACATTAGCTTGATAAACTCTGATGATTTCTACTTTTATCCATATAATAAGCTCAGAATCAAGTAGCAACACTTGAAATTTCTCTTGCCAGGCCTAGTTCTAATATATAAACACTGTATCAACTACCACACGAGGTACGAGAACATGACTGCATACCTTCACTGACGTAGCACCATGAACTGCAAAATTCAAAATATAACCACATTGACTTTCCATGAACCTTAATAGCCAAAATATCACAAATTTGATGTTTCTGATGCACCTCATAACAAATATACATACATCTTGCTATAATGTTGACGATACCACCACAACGGAAGAGATGTGTACAAAATTCATAGCCAACTGCAGAGTTAACAAATCATTGAATAACTCATCTTGACTCGAATCATCACCTCATTACGAACCTGAATAGTGGTATTTGTTTCTTAATTTATTCCACATAATCTTGTCGCACTTGATCCCTGATCCAATAAATCTTGTCTCGCCCAGTATGAAATGTTCATATAACAAATTTTCCCAGACATGACTAACAGTCCCACATGATACCACATCGTGCCAATAGGCCACAACTTGAACATGATAAATAAGAAATGACTTAGGAAGGGACTACTCAACTCACGCCACTAATGTGAACTTTCTTAGAAAATAAGAAGTAAAACACAAGGAAATAAATATAGGAACCTTACTCATCATCACATTGTTGCGGCGTGCAACCCGATCCAGATAACATAACTGTGGCGGTGTGCCACCCGATCCAAATATCATGCCCGTGGCGGCGTGCCACCCGATCCAATTAACATAACCGTGGTGGCATGCCACCCGATCCAAATAACATAATCGTGGCGGCGTGCCACCCGATCAAAATAACATAAAATTCACGTAAGGAAATATACACGGAGCTGAAGTGCTCACTATTACAAATTTCTGAATATCGATCATAAGCACGCTAAGTGCATAATACTATCCTGGGGAGATTGATAAATCCATATGCGTACAAAACTCAAGCTCAACTGAGGTGCGATATATATATATATATGCACACACCCACTCTGGATCTCAAGAGCCATCCTGCTCACATAACATCATCACTACGTCGGACCTCAACACATAAGAAATTATCAAGCCGTTTCACAACTCACACGGCACAATCATAATAACACATGAATTTGACGAAGACGGAACAACATCCGTTGTTCTAATACATTTCCATGAAAAAGCGCTCTACTGAAATGAACATGCCTGGCTCATACGGAGCCCATAATCATCTTTAAATCCATCCACAAACATCGAGTCACCTTGCTCGCACCAAACTAAGCTGATAGCTTTTACATGGGTCCACATTAACCCACTTTCTCTATATTACGCAAGAACAACCATCATAGCTAGGAAAAATACCCCACAATCCACAACCAAATGAACTGAATGCCTTTCAGGCATAACTTCTCAAATAAACAATATAGCACTCCTTCATACTCGGTCCAAATCTTCAATTCCTCAAGTGACTACATGTCACACTTCACAAAAATCTTTTCGCGATCATGCTTACACGACCTTCCACACAAGGCAACAAGTCTGCACATCCACCACTAACCATACTACGTTGTAAGACAATCAAGAACCCATAACTAGGGTGCAGAGCCTCTTCCACCAAATATCAGTCTCAGGTGACACTGCAGATAACACCAGTTTATTCTGAACTTTTAAATCACTTTTTTCTTGCCCTTATGAGCTCATGACATACTTATCATCATCGAACCGCAATCTCGATTCTTACTCCTAGTTACATACTGCTTACCGCACCTAACCTGCCAATTTGAGGTAGCGCAAGAACTCCATCATAACTTCTGAACCACCAATAGGGTGAACACTTCCTCATATAGAAACCTTTTAATTAACTCAATTCAAAAGGACCATCTCAACACACGAGTGAATTCCCACAATCACCCAACATGCAAATCCTTAAGTAGTAGTCTATACCACCATAACCCTTTCGGGATCCACCTACACCTGACATGCCATAGCACCCAAATTCTCCCACATGAAATCTGTTACGATGGCCGACAAGCCCCGCACACACCGGCACAAACCACATGCATAACTAAATCACATCAAAAGAACAGATCACTGCCGCAAACGTGCCATTTCAACCATGGCTAATCAATCTATTTGCTTTTAATCATCTTCAATTTGCCTCAGGAATAATATCAACTTACTTCCACTCATAGCAAACTCAACCCTCACTCATCCTGAGTGGCCTTGATTCACGAGACTATGCTGCCTAAATCCCACAACCCGTCTCATACCCTTCTGATAATATTCCTACAATTCGGAGTTTATCTCTCGCACTCCTCCAATACTATCTTGCTAGTTGAAACATATCATAGAATATTCCAACCATCTTCCTTCTTCTCAGAAATTACTTTGCAAAAGCTCGATTCTCGATCATATTGCTGCCTGAAACCCTTAAAAGCCGCATTCTTAACTTTTGAACTCACTAGGACCGCTATTGAGAGTCACCTACTCTGACTGGCCCCGAATACAATCAACTCCAAGGCTCTCCTAGCACAATAACACATTTTTCAATGAAACACGTGACTGAGTCACTATCCTTACAACTAGCCCATGCCTTCAGCATAAATTCTGAATCTTCCAAGGCCTAACCCTGGCCCGACAGGGCCAATTTTTGCACACATTCATCAAATCCCATGAACAATCACCATTTTACTCCTTTCCCTTAGCTAAAATAACTTGCCAACACGCCGACAATCCGCGACCCTATGAGAAGACGACCCTACAACCCAACTGCAGATGGTGGGACTCCCCCACTTAGCCTGAGGCTACTCCTTGCACCACTCTAGACCCTACTGAGATCCTTTCTCCTTTGATAACACGATCTTTCTTGACCTATCCGTCCAATTTTTCCAAATTCTCTTGCTATCACTCCCCAAATATTCCAACTCTCTCTAGCGTCATTCACACACTCTGCCTCCTACCGAATAGCCACTAGAACCCCCCACCGAGACTTGCCAAACCCGCCATCGCTAACCTATTCAGGGAAGATAACCCACCTGTGGAAATCACCAACTAACACCTTCCAATGACGACGTACCTCACACCCTTCACAACGTCAATATCCCATCCTAAGCCCTGCTTCATTTACCAACTTTACTAGTTCGTCCGCTCCTCATGGACATCCATTACATGCGCAACAATACCTTCAAATTCCAAGACATGCTTCCGCTCCCCCACTTTGCGACTGCTCGACTTCCGGTTCTTACACCTGGCCTCCTAGAAATGGAAACACCGCCTAGCCCCACTTAAGGATCATTCTCTGTAGCTCTCAAACCAGCAGATCATCACAACTTCACACTTTCCGAAGATCATCTTTCTCTAGCTGCCTTCGTTTTCAACACTTATCCGGTACTGAACCACAGTACCACACGATCTCTGCCAACCAAATTCTTCAATGCTTCTTCTCAATACTCTGACCCCATGCAACCAAAGAAATCGTAGCACCTCCAAACTTAACACATTCCATTCGATCAATGACGACGACTACACCTCACATGTGAATATCCCATCTCACTTGCAGACACCAAATCTTACTACTTTATTAACCCCAACCGGACCATTCATAACCCAAATTCCTTTCCTTTGCCGGCACTAGAATACCGAAATCTCCAAATCATGTTATTAGAAGACCTCCCTTCAAACCATTCATGACCCCCAACATACGGGCAAGCATTCTATCATCATATTGACATCACACGATAACCAATCGCAAGCATCATACTACCCGAGCATAGCCTTAAGGCTCCCAGAAACACAGCTACTGAGCTAAAACAACATATTACCCTTTGCAGGGCCATAACAACAGCCACGACCAATTGCACATGGAAGCATCTCGAATTACATTTGTATCACCATTTCAATTCCTCAAATTCCTGATTCATAGCAAGCTCTTCGCGACGCGTAAGATTGAGTAGGAATAAACATAGGCATAAGCCTCAAAGGAATCGACTCGCACGATGAGGAATTAAGAAGGGAAGTACTCCTAACAATCCTGTAGCCTCTCGAAGATAAGCATAGACGTCTCTGTACCGATCTGTGAGACTCTACTAGACTTGCTCATGACTCGTGAGACCTACGGGAACCTAGAGCTCTGATACCATGTTGTAACGATCCAAAATCCATAAGGTCGTGATGGCGCCGGACATCATTGTTAGGCAAGACAATCATTAATTAATCGAAATTATTTCCGGTTTAAAACATTTATGAAAAACATTTCCTTGCACTTTATTACATTCTAACCAAATAGAAATATGTTAAGCAAAACAATAGTTTTACACTTTAACAATTATACCCCAACACATATCCTAGAACCCGGTGTCACAAGTACATGATCAATTTCTAGGAATTTATACAATCATTATAAAGCCTGTCCGAAATAAAACTGGACAAGGAAATTTAAAATGAAATAAATCCAGTATGAAGGAGACTCTGTCAGCTGCGGATCGCCTCCGTATGATACAGCTCGCCTAAGTCTCCGAATCCTCCACATTGCTATGAAATTACATGTGAAATAAAATGCACAGCAAGTGTAACATGAGTACAAAAATTACATGTACTCAGTAAGTCCCCGCCTAACCTCAGAAAGGTAGTGACGAGAGGTCAAATTAGACACTTACTAAAGGTCAATTTAAAATATTTAAGAGTGACACTAAGCATGATTATCATTGGCAATTCATTTAAATCAGGAATAAACATTTTCGACTCCGTTCACGTTTAACACTTTATCTCTTCGTCACATTAATAACAATTAATCCACATGGTGATTTAATCAAATGACAATTTATCGACGGGAAGAAACAACTTCTTCCAAAATCTTTTTGATAACTTTAAATCTCTGTCATTTCAATTGACAACTTAATATTTCGGGCAAGTAATCAGGCAAAATCATAGCAACTACGCAGTAAATATCATGCGCAAGCAATACCGAGGGTCGAATGGCGCGGACCAACAATAATAAAATGTGCACTGCCTAAGGGTCGAACGGCTCGAACCATAAATGCATCTATCTGCTCCACTCGCGAATCGATCATGTGACGCGGTTATACATACAAATAATAAGGCTAGCCTGCTCGCGAACCATACTTGTTACTCAGGTGCTCATATGTACACATATCCACATAATAAATCCTTATTTTTATCAAGAAACAGTTTTTCTCAGGAAAGTGGTAAAAATCCTTCTTAAAGGGACATGAATTATAGTTTTTAAATCTTTGTTTTGGAACTCATTTGCCAAGTCTAATGATATTCTATAATACAACCCTACCAGCTACACAATTATCCACAGAGGAAATCATTTCTCTTTCTAGATGATTAGGAAGATGGACTCTAGTATTCTTTAGATATTTAATTACGATTTCGATTATATTAGCAGTTTATATATTACATGCAGGATTACAGGTACAACACGTAAAGCATGCTAGTGGGTCCTAGACTACCCGGACATGGTATAATAGTAGCTACGCACGGACTCCCATCACCTCGTGCGTACGTAGCCCCTGAAGATAATAGCATGTACTGAATTAATTCACCTAGGGGGACAATTCCCCCTCACAAAGTTAGAAAGGAGACTTACCTCGCTCCGAGATTCCATAACCGGCCTCCAAGCCCTTTCGATGTCTCCAACGGACGCACAACACCCCAAAACTATCCAAACAACGACAACCTAATGAAAATATACTCTAATATTGGCAACAATTCCAAATTATATGATTTCCCAACCTCTCTTAGTGAAATGACCAAAATGCCCTCGGGCCCACGTGCCCGGAAATCCAAAATTTCTCGAAGATATATTCTACCCATAACCTTACTAACTCAAATATGCAATTTACTCAAATATTCATGCTCAATTCGTGGATAAAACTCTAAATTACCATTTTCTAGGTTTCTTTAAGATTTTCCAAATTTTCCTCAATTTCCCCTACCAAATCTATGTAATAATCTTGTGTTAAATTCAAAAACGTGAAGAAATTACTTACCTTGCGATCCTTGACGAAATCCTCTCCTTGAAGCTCCTCCAAATCGCCCATGGCATATGCAAATAGATGAAGAAATGACCCAATTCTCGCTTAAAAACGATCTGCCCAGGCCAAATTCCGCACCTGCGCTTCCGCGGGTGCGCCCAAAACTTCCGCATGTGCGGCCTCCTTGGGTCCAGCCCAAAATCGCACCTGCAGTGTCCTTAACCGCACCTGTGGTCAAATCCTGGCAGGTGCGGATCACACCAGATGGCAGCAAAACTAGCCTCTTCAAACTCTCAACTTGATCCGTAAATCACCCGGAATCCACCCGAAGCCTCCGGGACCCTGTCCAATCATACCAACCTGTTCCAAAACATAATGTAGACTTGCTCCAGGCGTCAAATCACATCAAACAACATCGAAACCATGAATCGCACTCAAATCCCATCTTTATGAACTTAGAAATTTCCAACTTCTACATCTGATGCCGAAACCTATCAAATCACGCCCGATTGACCTCAAATTTTGCGCACAAGTCATATTCAACATTACGGACCTGCTCTAACTTCCGGAATCGCAGTCCGACCTCGATATCAAAACTTCCACTCCCCGTCGGATTTCTCAAAAACTTTCAAATTTCTATCTTTAGCCAAATGACTTCAAAATGACCTACGGACATCCAAATTCACTTCCGATCGTGCTCCCAACTCCAGAATCACCATACAAAGCTAATCCCAGAGTCGAAATCCCAAACGGACATCAACAACATTGAAATGCACTTCAAGCCCAATTCTATAAAATTTTTCTAAAATGCTAACTTCCATAATATACGCCGAAACGCTCCTGGGTTATCCATAACCCGATCCGGAAATACACCCAAGTCCAAAATCATCATACGAACCTGCTGGAACCTTCAAATCCTGATTCGGAGGTTGTTTACTCAAAATTTCAATCTTAGTCCATTTCTCCAACTTAAGGCTTCTGAAATGAGGATCTTCTTTCCAACCCAACTCTAAACTTCCCGAAATTCAATTTCGACCACACCTACCAGTCGTAACACCTTAAACAAAGCTGCTCACAGCCTCAAACCGCTGAACGATGCGCTATAGCTCAAAACGACCGGTCAAGTCGTTACATGCACTACACGTCCCATACCTATGGCCCTTGAGGTATTATGAACTCTATTTAGGGTAGTTCTAGACTGACCTATGTTATTTAAAATGAGAAATCTAGTCGACAAACAAAATACAAGTAGGAATTTTATGTAAGGAAACAAATAAGGGCTCACATTGACCTCCACACATAAACAACAAATGCACGCAATTGAATCAGCAAAACTTTGTTAATTTTAGAGTCTTATAGGCAGGATATCCATATGAGTAGAAACAGAACATAAAAAATAGTTTATTAAGGCGAGCATCGAGACCTATTAGTTTTCCTACTGATTTTATTAATCATTAATCTGGGCACTCCCAGGCAGCAAGATATCACAATTTTAGGACCAGAGTCGTTAACAATCCCTACATATTTGCCTAAGTGATAATCAGAATTGGTCGAACTCAGAACTGATTAACAGAACCCTATAGGCATGGTTTCTATGAGTTTGTTAATTATATACCTATAACATGTATTCTAAGTGAACTACTGATTTTAACTCATAAAGATAGGTTTTTATGCCTTTTAGATCCTATAGGCATGCTTTCTAATTGCAGAATTGATTTAAACTCCTATAGACATGATATTTATTAATTTTAAATCCTATAGGCATGTTTTCTAATTGCAGAATTGATTTAAACTCCTATAGACATGATATTTATTAATTTTAAATCCTATAGGCATGTTTTCTAGGTTTGAGATTGATTTCATCCTATAGTCATGATATCTACAACTGTATGTGGGCAGAATTTTAAGCAGATTGCCAAGGAAAGGTTTTCAAACAGAATCCTGTAAACATGGTCACTAATGCACGTTGAGTTAAAAATACATGTGGATCCTATGAACCGGATTTCTAATGCAAGTATATAAACAGGATCTGTAATATGCAAGCGTAAAAATACAGAATTAAACAATTAAAAAATCCTATAGGCATGATCTCTAGACAAGTAATAGCACTCACATGATTTGATCAACATAATTAAACATATAGGCAGGATTTTTACCCAAGTTTAACAAAGATAGAAGGAACCCCCCCCCCCCCAAATTTCATTAATTAACCCCAAATCTGTTATTACAGAAATTATTACAACCCACAATATCGAATGAATTACATAACAGTATCCATTACACTATAGGGAGACTTCATAGGCCCAATATAAACATGGGAATCAGGCCTTCAAACATAGCAACTCTGGAGCATAATAGTGGTCCATCCATGGCACATAAAATTAGGTTTCTAGTGTGTCAATGTTCCTAAGGGCCTCGGGACCCTGGAAAATTCTCACACCAGAACCACACTCAGAGAAATAGTTCATAAAAAGATTGGAAGACCAGCCTCAATGTTTCAGAGTTCGGAGGACTCTCAAGGACCCTAGGCAGTGCTCACATTGGGGGTGGTAGGAACCTAAATAACTAAGATTAGGAGTTTGGAAAACCATTAAATAAAGGGTAAAGGGAGGGGGCATGTTTAAAAATAGCTTAATTTTCAGAAGCAAACAGATTCAGATTACAGGGTTGCAAACAGAACTGCACCAAGAAACAAATAGAATCCATGTTCAGCACATAGTTCGAGCAGATTGGCATTTGTTTAGAGTAGATATTCATACTAGTATTTGAAGCAAGAACACTTGAATTAAACAGACAGGGTATATGAATTAATCCATAAAGTATATCTAGTTACATGCTTGCAGTATCTCACAAAGTTCAGAACAAAAGACCTAAAACTGACTCAGGAAAGACCTCACATTATTGAAATAACTTAGTTTAACAGTATCACTAAGTGGGATCATGTGGTCACATAACAAGCATAATCATGCTGAAGATTGAAATAGATTAATCAATTAAAGCATGGAGAACAGAATAGTAGGAGTTAAGGCATACCAGTTGAGAAGAGAGCAAACAAGA
>ML359091.1:0-23034 GCA_005239505.1 Nicotiana paniculata | reverse complement strand
ATACCTTCAAAATAGTGCACGAGCATCAACAAGTATTTTTTCATAATTTTCTATAATTTTTAATCGATTTATTCCTGCATTTTATTATGTAAATAATTATTAATCGCATCGCAAATAATTTTATAATAATTTACTATTTAATTTTTGTCATTTATATTCATATTAAGCTTTAAACATTTTATGTATAATTATATTTACATCTTTAGGCTATAATTGCAATATTTCGCAATGATAGCAACATATATGCGTAATTACCCTATTTACACAGAAAAGTGACTTTTTAAATTTTTATAATGCTAAGTAATTATTTTAAATCATTTTCATGCACAAATGACATTTTTATTATTTATTTATTATTTTTTATAAATCATTTTATTAATTTAATTGGGTATTTAAAATATAGCCCCTTTGCCTAATTAATTTTGGACCTACCCTAACCCAATTACCCCAGCCTAGTACATTAACCAGCCCAATACCCATACCCGTACAACCCAGACCCATACCCATCCAATTAACCCGCCCGGCTATAAGTTCCAATCCTGGTCGTTGATCTCAGAAGATCAACAGCTCCTAATCACCCGCTCCCTTTTAATTAATCAAACACCCTTAACCCTATATCATTTTTCCCCACCCGCCATCATCAAATCCTCTCATCTCCTCACCCCTCACCTTCTCAAACCCTAATCCGCCGTCACACATTTCACTGTCACTCCTAACCAGAAATGGAATCATTTCTTGATTCCTTGCCATATCTAGTCCTACTTCTTTACCTGCTACTCATCTGGGGTGTCATTTGACTGGTTTGCCTCGAATGGAAAGTGGATCTCAAGAGATTCGAACCAGATCTGGTTCAAAATCTCTTATATTTTAGTTGTTTCCGTCTATATTCATCCTAACCTCTGTGAGTACGAATATTTTTTCGTATCTTTCAGTTAGGGTTTCAGATTTTGATTCGAACCAGATTTGGTTCAACTTCTGTTTGTTTTTATGCTATTCTCCATCTATATTTGCTCTGTCACTCGAATGCGCCTATTTAGTTGAATCTTTTACTTACCCTAAAACTAGGGTTCAGATCTTTCCAAATCTAAAATAATTTTTATTATGTTTTAGTATTTTTCCTTTAATGTTTTAGTATCTCTATCTATGTATTTTATAGTTTTTTTATTATTTCTGATTGATTTAACTTACCCTAAAATTTAGGGTTTTTGATTTTCAAAGACGAACCAAATCTATTTCAACCTTTAATGCTTCATCTCTGTGTATCTATTACGGTTTTCCTTTATTATTTCTGATTGATTTTACTTAACCTAAATTTAGGGTTTTTTATTCTTCAAAATCAAATAAAATAGGGTTCAAATCTTAATTATTTCCACCTATATGTCTTTGTGCATCTCTATTATAGTTCTTTTATATTTCTGCCGATTTTTACTTATATTAGATTTAGGGTTTTTCGATTATTTAAGCATTTTTCCTTTAATGTTTCTATCTATTTGTCTCTATGATTCTTACCGTTAATTGTTGACTAATTAGATTTTTTGAAATCTCTACTGAGATTTCAGTCTTTCATTTTCTTGTATGGTGCTGATATTTCCTTTTTTGTTCGTTTTACCTGTTCTCATTATTTTCTTACCTTATTTAATCTGGTACTTGTACTTGACTATTAATCAATTCTGTATAATATTTTCCTTCCTAAGTAGTACTTGCCTGATTATGTACTGCCAATTGATTGAACTCCGACTTAAATTGATCATGGAATTATTTTCATTCCTTAATTATGTAGGATTGACTTACTACCTTATTTGTCTGCTTAATTCAGTGCTATTTAACCCCTTGTCCCTCTCCCCTTAGATAGACCCGAACTCTCCTATTCTCACTAAAACTTAAGCTCTCTCTTGTTCTCTAGTATTCTGATTTCCGTGCTAAGTGTCTCTTGTTTTGGCCGGCTGAAAGCTAAGGCCAAGTTATTCTGGGATTTCCCTGTTGTGGCGTACTTGCCTATTGTCTTACTTAACTGGTATGCCCTAACCTTTTCAATTTCTTTATCTATGCTTTGTTTGACTAGCCTGTTTCAATTCCCATTATGACTTTGTCCTATATATGATTCTATGACTTCATTTAGCAATTGTTAACTTAGAACTAAGTTATTTGAATAATATGAATCCTCTCATAAGTTAGTTTAAGGTTTATTCTGTTTCATTACTACACTTGTTCTGAACTTTGCACACTATGAATATGTAATCAGTCAATTTGTTGCTTAACTCCCTTGTCCTGTCTGTTTATGTCATGTATCTGGCCAACTCAATTATTTTGCCTAACTGCTTCTGTGATAAGTACTATTATAAATATTTAACTTCACTAGACTTCAATTTATTTGAGCTATGTGTTTAAGCATGAATCTTTTCGTTTTCTTGGTGCAGTTCTGCCTGCAACTCTATTTTCTGAATCCTGTTTCTTCTAAAATCCAACTATTTTAAAACCTGACCCTTCTCCCTATGATGTACTGATTTTCAAAACCACACTCCTACTCATTTAGGTTCCCAACCACTCTAGTGTGAGCACTGCCCAGGGTCCACTTGAGACTCCTTTGAACTCTGACACACTGGAGATTGGTTTTCCAATCTCTTGAACTATCTTGTGAATGTGGTTCTGGTGTGATCATTGCCCTAGGTCCCCTGAGGACCTTGGGAACTTTGACACACTGGAAACCTGGTTCTAATGTGCTATGAATCCCTATTTTGTGCTTCAGTGGTTATGGTTGGAAGGCCCGGTTACCAAGTTTATTTGGGCCTATGAAAGCTTCCTATAGTGTAACTATTACCATTATGTAATTCATTTGATATTCTGGGCTGTAATAACTCTGTAATAACATATTTGGGGATATTTAGTGAAGCTGGAGGGGGGTTTTACTTATATCTTTTGTTAAACCTAGGTAGAAATCCTGCCTATAGGATTTAATCATGCTGATTAAACTATGTGAGTACCTTACTGTGTTTAGAAATCCTGCCTATAGGACTTTCACGATCATTTTGATTTTGTGTTTTACATTTGCATACTAGAGATCCTGCTTATAGGACTTTCGTNATACTGTGTTTAGAAATCCTGCCTATAGGACTTTCACGATCATTTTGATTTTGTGTTTTACATTTGCATACTAGAGATCCTGCTTATAGGACTTTCGTTTAATTTTGTGCATTAGAAATCCTGTTCATAGGATCTATGCATGTTTTCAACAAATGTGCATTTGCAATCATGCCTATAGGACCTTGTTGTTTGAGCCAATTATCCTTCCTGGCAATCTGTTTAATTTCTGCCCATATACAGTTAATAGATATCATGCCTATAGGACCTTGTTGTTTGAGCCAATTATCCTTCCTGGCAATCTGTTTAATTTCTGCCCATATACAGTTAATAGATATCATGCCTATAGGACTAAAAATCAGTTTCAAACTTAGAAATCTTGCCTATAGGGTTTAAATCAATTCAACAATAAAAATCATGCGTGTAAGGCATTTAGAAATCATGCCTATAAGGTTTAAGTCAATTCAGCATTTAGAAATCATGCCTATAAGGTTTAAGTCAATTCAGCATTTAAAAATCATGCCTATAAAGTTTAAGTCAATTCAGCATTTAGAAATTATGCCTATAAGGTTTAAGTCAATTCAGCAATTAGAAAGCATGCCTATAGGATTGAAAAGGGAATAAAACCTGTCTTTATAAGTTAAAATCAGTGCTACACTTAGAAATCATGTCTATAGGTCTATAACCAACAAGCTTATAGAAATCATGCCTATAGGATTCTGTCGATCGATTCTGAATTCAATCGATATTGTCAATCACTTAGGCAATATATCTGTAGGACTTAATAATGATTCTAGGTTTATAATTGTGACATACTACTGCCTGAAGTACCCAGATTCATGCTGAATAAAATCAGTAGGCAAACAAATAGGTCTTAATGCTCGCCTTAATAATAACTATCTCTGCACTCTATTTTCTCACATAGATATCCTACCTATAGGATCCCAAAGTTAATAAAGTTTGCTGATTCAATTGCGTGCTTTTGTTGTCTATGTGTGGAGGTCAATGTGAGCCCATGCTTGTTCTTTATCTAAAAGTCCTATTTTTTTTTGTTTGTCGCCTAAATTTCACATTTTTAAGTAACATAGGTTGGTCTAGAACTATCCCAAATAGAGTTCCTAGTACCTCCAGGGCCATAGGCAAGGGACGGGTAGTGCACGCATAAGGAACGGGCTAGAATCTACTAGAATGCTTAGGTAACAACTTAAAGATAGTAATTGGATAGTAAGGAGATGATAGTCTGTGCGCTAATGCTATGAGTAACACCCCGACTTGAGGGAGTTACAAAGCATTGCATGGAATGATCCTATAGGATAAAAAACTTAGGACCCCCCCCCCCCCCCATACTCCTGTTTAAAATAAACTGAATATTGTATTTTTTTCAAATTGTTTTCTTCCCTTTTTAGATTAATTCGCTCAATTTAAGTTCGGCCAGGACCCACCGTTATGGACCTCAAGGGGTGCCTAACACCTTCCCCTCAAGGTAATTTGATCTCTTACCCGATCTCTCGGGATGTAAACCGGTTATATGAGTTAATTTCTCTTGGTGCCCTAACGAAACTTAATCTTTTAGGTGGTGACTCTTCCAATTCCTTAAACCCATCCCGAAAAAGGAGTTGTCCCAAAAAATGTTGAAACCCGATTTCACGAGAAAAAAGGGGCGTGAGAATTGTTGACTTGAACAAGGGTGACAAATTGAATGGTGAAAATTACAATATCTGGATTCGTAAGATGTGGTATGTACTCGAAGAGCAAGATTCTCTTGAAAGTATCAATCATGCTATGATTCACCTAGAGCAGGGTAACACTTCCCAATACAGGAGGGATATGGAAACTTACAATGTTTGAAAAAAGAAAGGTTCCACTGCACGTGAAATTATTGTAAGTAAAGTTGCTGATGATCTCATCCACGAACGTGAGCAATATCCAACTGCTCAAGCCGTGTGGGCACATTTGATAGAGGCATATGGGGGCACAATTGTGACTCACCTTCGACAGCTGACAATCAAGTTTGACACGTACAAAAAATGTCATGATCACGATGTCAAGCAACATATAAGGGTGATGTCAAATATGATTGCTCAACTAAATAGTGCTAGCCTTGTTATCTCTGATGAGCAGCAGGTTCAGGCCGTGATTTGGTCTCTTCCCAATAATTGGGAATATCTGAAGGTTAACTTGACCCACAATGATAGCATCAAAACTTTTGTTGATGTTGCCCGTCATGTGGAGCTTGAAGACGAGCGGCTTGGTACTGCTAAAGTTGTACCTAATGCCTTTGTGGCATAATCAAGTGGTACAAAGAGATCAAGCTTCAAGCGCAAGAGAAACTGGAAAAATGACGGAAAGGGTAAGGAGACCGGAGAAGGATCCTCCAAGAAAGGAAACAAGCCAAATGCCAAGAAAGAAAAATGGTTCTACAAGAAAAAATACAAGAGCAAGATGAAGTGCTACAATTACCAAGTCCCACGGCATTTTCTCGTGAGTGCACTGAACCGAAAAAAGTAGCATTTCAAAATGCATCTCTTAGTGCTATATATGTTTATAGAACTTTTTTGCTAACTGAATCTTATCTTGTGTGGATTGTAGACTCAGGGGCCACCGACCATGTGAGTCGTGATAGGGAAGCGTTTATAGAGTTTCGGCGAGTTCCACCTAGATCAGAGCATGTATATGTGGGAAATAATGCAAAGCTTGAAGTCAAAGGGATAGGCACTTGCAGAATGGACATACGTGGTGGCCGATCTTTGATGTTGCATGACGTCCTGTATGTTCCAAATATTCGATTAAACTTAGTCACTATATATGTTCTTCTAGATTTAGATTTCAATTTGAATTGTAGTCGTAGTGGTCTTAGAATTACTCAAGACAATATTTTTTATGGTTTTGGACATCGTTATTGTTACACCCCATGTTTTTTTACGTGGAAGTACGCCACAAGTAAATTGATATAAGATCGAAAATGAGATGTTACGTCCCACATTTTCATACGTTGAAGTTTCATCGTAAGTTAATCGATGTAAGTTCGGGAATGAGATTTATTTTGGGATTATAAGTATTACACTATTTAAAACAAGTGATAAGTTAATTCGTGAAGGTGAAAGGGTAAGAGAATCGAAGAAAATGAATTTCGTCAAAATTTGACATTTTGGAATAAAATACGGTCCGAGCTAAAATACCCAGTATTTATGGACTAGCTCCATAGAAGGCACGACATGACCATGATAGTACGGTGTATAAAGTGTGTTAAAAGTGAGTAGTATTACAAGTAATTTGAGATAATTTTTAATTATGTGGGTAATTGATTAATTATTGAATTAGTGGAAGATTAATAAGTTTATTAGGCAAAGGGGATGAATTTTTGGATAAATGTAACACCCCCTCCAAACTTAGCAGCCCAAAGTGGCATTTAAAATGAATTTTAATTCCATATTTCAAGGTGTCACCTTAAGAAGGATATATGTGGCTCAAAACCTCACTAAAATCCATGTATCATTGCACTTTGGTTCTTTGTCTATTCTTTGGAAATTTTCCAAATTTTAACAAGAAATATCAAATGAGTTACAACTCTGGTCTTTCAAGAAAATGGGGTTCATCTCCATTCGGTAAAATGTCAAGCTCTTCTTTAGCATCCCAATAATCTCATTCCCTTCTTTATCAAACATCGGATGTTCCTTCATGCAAAACACCTACGGAAATTCGTCTCCAAAGGATAAATCTGACTGTCATACGAAGCTACACCGCGTAATAGCAATTGATTTTTTTATTCTAAGGAAGTATGGTGTAATATTTCTCAAGAATACCATACGGATCTTCCCCTACTTCGACCTGTCATTACGTGTTGTCGCAATTGAATTGTGTTAGAGGGATTGTCAAGAGAATCGGTTCAGGTATGTTAAGGCTATCCCTTCTTTCCTTTTGGCATGATCCGTATGATACAAATGAAACGAGCAAATGCACAACTTCCATAAATTACTCTACTCATAGAAGTATTAGAAGTGCCTATGTTCTTGATTCCCCGTGTGTCATATTATTTTATCATCTGTTCATGGGTCTCAAAAAATACGTAAGTTGATAAAGGTTATTTCATGATATTGATCAGAGGCATAACGGTCTTATGATGTACCGAGAGATTTTATTAATGTATTTCATATGCATTTCATGCATTTATACATGCTCATTGACCCATGACCAGATGGCGTTATATACACGTATATATATATGGGATATAGGATATAGGAAAGGTTATGGCGTTATATACACACCACTACCTGATCAGCTGGTATACGTTAATGATTTGCCCACAGTGGTCGAGATGATATGATGGGATGCCCTCAGAGGCTTGATGATGTTATGAACGCATATAACCATGCATGGTATGACTTTTACATGCATATGCATGACATTTTAAATATTAAGAGATTCGTAAAGTTGTTCATATTTGCATGTCGAGTATTTTACTCTATGTTTCTCTCATGTCTAGTATTTACTGATTTTCATTCTTTACATACTCGTACATTATTTGTACTGACGTCCATTTTTCCTGGGGACGCTGCGTTTCATGCCCGCAGGTCCCGATAGACAGGTTGAGAGCCCTCCAAGTAGGCTATCAGCTCAGCAAATGATGTTGATGCGCTCCATTTGCTTCGGAGTTGCTTGTTTGGTTAGTATGATTTAGACGTGTTTTGTTAGGTATGGAGGGACTCTGTCCCGACTTTTATGAAAATTATGTATTCTTAGAGGCTTTTATACAGATGTCATGTACGTAAACGATTGTATGGCCTTGTCGGCCTATGTTCAGTGTACGAGTGTTTATTTTGGTCTTATAGACCAGTATGTCTTATGTATAAGTTGGTATCGCATGTTGTATTCTACTTATCTCACGGTAGTCTTCCGGCTCAGTTATCTATGATATTATGACAAGAAAAGATACATCATGTATGTACTCGGTTGAGTAAGGTACCGGGTGCCCGTCACGGCCCATCAGTTTGGGTCGTGATAAAAGTGGTATCAGAGCAGTTCTGTCCTAGGGAGTCTACAAGCCGTGTCTAGTAGAGTCTTGTTTATGGGTGTGTCGTGCAGCACACTTATAAGCAGGAGGCTACGAGGCATTTAGGATTTTCACTCTTTCTTCCTACTTTAGATCGTGTGGTAGAGCTCAGTTGTAAGAACTCAATTTCGTAGACTCTATTTTACTTATAGTATGACGATACCTACATCCAGAAAGACGATTGGTAAAAGATATAGTTGTGGAAGAGTTGAGTCAGAGGAACTCAATTTTTGCATCATGTTTATGATAAATGAATATGAGGTATTCAGCAAATCATGTGTATACTAAGATGTGTAAGTTTCTTGATAAGGATCCCTAAGGCAAAGAATGTCTATCCACTCTTACGATAAAAAGGATATGGAGGGAGACACAAGTTCCAGTAAGTAAAAGAAGCAAGGTGAAGAAGGGTACGAGGCGCCCAGTTAATGAAGATTATCAGTATTACAATTCTGGCAGAAAAATATAAGCATTGTGAGTTACCCTTAACAGTAACAGAGGTATGTATAATTGGCCACACCCATCTCACTTATACACTATTGGGGGCTAACAGGTGTAGATTAAGAAAAGGATAGGATATCAGGATCCGTTTAGGGTTAAAGTAACCCAAAATGGTGAATTGATTGTTTGCGTTAGTTGACATGTTCGAAGGACATTGCAAATGTGCTAATTAGATCTCCTTGTGAGACACCCAGATGGCGCACTCTAAAATAGTACAGCTAGATATGAATACTATAAAGATAGATACATGAAGCCTTGAAGGGATAAATATTAGAGCGAGAACGTTAAGCAACCCGAAGAGCCACTGGATGGAGCAAAGGGGAGCTAAAATGAAAATAATGTCTTGTTCGAATTTTCAGAATAAAGTGATAGGCATAAATGTTAGCGGGAAATAAGAAAAGAGTTAATGAAGCATTATGAGTAAGATATGATACATGGGTGACAACGGTAGATCAAAAGATGACAGTATTATAGAATCTATAGTCAAGTAAAGGAAGAGACGAGAGGTGACAAGCCTTAAGACAACAAAAGAGTATCGTATCGGCCATACAGTCATGTCCTCATTTCGAGAAATAAGTTCGCAACTCTAACGCGATTACCAGAAGGAAAAGATAGACCCTCAGAGTAGTAAAAATCAGTATGGGCTGGTGAACAAGACAAACTAAACGTGAACTAGGAATTGAGTGATATGATAATAGTCAGCATCATGAGAATTTTAGAGATTGCGTTCTGGAAATAATAGAATGGACGACAAAAGAATACCCTTTAAAGGTCATTCAGGACGCTTCCCTAAAGCAAGCAATATGAGAAAAGTGAATCTTAAGGGACTATCCGCGCCAGTTACACTAAGTGTCATCCTCGCGAGTAAGGAATTTTGTTATCCTTGGTACAAAAAGCATTACCACAAGGCGAGTAAGGGTAATCGACGATGGGAAAAGATGCCAAAGATGAAGAGGTAAAATATCTATAGGTAGATCGTCATAGCTCCAACTTTTAGTACTCCCCTAAAGGGGGGAATATGGAGTGATGTGGCTTGAAGTCAGAATTTAGTGGTTCTAGTAATCATGGAGTGGTAAAAGAAGAATGCAGTAAAATGAAAAAGGGATGATATTGCACTTATTCAAAGCCTACAGATGTGCTACGATACCAGTGCATTATGCAAACACGACGTCAAGGAAAGGAAGTAAGGGTTCCTGCCCAAAATGTTATTGATAGATAAGGAGCCAGTGCGAGGGGTAAGTTAAAACAAAGAAAATAACCCAAGAAAGATTACGCGGAACATTGATATGAGAGTGGGACAACGAGTAGTTAGTAGTTGGTAGTTTATTAAGGAAGAACCTAGTTATGGCTAAACAGAAGATTACAGATGAGTCAGCAGATCGTACAAGATAAACATAGTAAAACCCAATAAGAATTCAGCCTCGCAGTAATGCAATTATAATACTTAAGAAATATTCATATAGGAGTTGGGGTTGTTAAAGGGGTTGTATGAGTATTACGGGAATAAAATAAAGTGCCACTGGGAAGACAGACAAAATATCATTTCAGAAGCAACCCTAAAAGCACAAGGGTGTGGAGGTAAGTAACTACTGATAATTAGAGGCGAGGAAGAACATCAAAAATTCCATCGGGTGTATGATGTAGTAAGCTCGCAACTTTACAAGAGTCAGATGGTCCTCCCTAAGTACTACAATGGAAGACTGCTGAGGAAAATAAGGAAGAAGGCTTCAACCTAAACATAGTAACTCGAAGGTGGAATGATCAGGTAAAAGCAGTCTCACAACAAAGATTGTATGCACTCCAAAAAAAAAATCAAAAGTAATATTCAAAGATATGAGTTGTACGAAAATTCCGGCATGCGTGAGAGCTAAGATAAGCTAAGTATGCACGCAACAAGGGGGTAAAAAGATCGGGAAAAGAAATATCTTATGTTTAAAGAAAGCTGAGAAGGAACGAAAGGAATTATTCGATCAATGATCCAGAGTTTGTTATGTTATGAACGCACTTAAGAGTTCGGAGTATTATCCATGCAGCATATATGTTGACAATCATACAGCCGTAGAAGATTCCGGTATAAGTTAAAAGAAAGAATTGAGTCCAGGTCATAGATAAAGGAATGAATAATTAGAAGATTATATCATGGATATTCCATAGCGTCCATGAAGGGCTAAAGTAATAACTAATACCATGAGCCGCAGATTGAAACATAGCTTAAACCTATATAAAGGCTTATCAGAAGAAGGAGAAAACCAAAGAGTTACATCAACGAAGTAAATCAGGAATCTGATTATTGGACTCAGAAAATTATAAAAATCGTGATTGAGAACATCACAGGATCACTCTTAATACCAGAGGTGCCAAAGGGATAGTACAACAACCATATTCTATAATGGCTCTACGATAAAGCCAGTTAAAAAATAAGAATACCAGCCTCATAACAATTCAGTATGGAGCTCCCATCGGATTTATAGGCACCAGAGGTGTAAGTATTATAATAGAGGTTCAAGTTATGGACGTGAGTTATACCTATATGTAAGGTAGGTTATGAAAGAGATAGAAGATGTGATGAGATATTTTAAGGTAAGTAAGATAAAGGTGAAAAACGTACAAGATACTCAAGGGCAAAAGATCGTGAATAGTCCATGCTTTGGATAGAAGGCTGGAAGCACTAGGATTCAATATCCAGGAATGATAGCAACGTCGTCAATGGCATACCTTCCAGCCTATGGTTTCTAAGTAGCGATAGATCTAGTCAAAAGAGTAAAGAAGAGTTAGAAACGATGTAATGTCTCGCTTGATGTTCCAGAATAACATAAGGAAATATATGGTGCAAACAAGTTGAAGTAAGGTTGCAAACAAGTATAAATAGATATGTGGAGGTCGCAAACTAAAGTATGGTAGAGCGACGAGGTTTTAGGAAAACAGGAGTAAGAATAAGAAAAGGTGAGTGAAAAGGTGACAAGAACGGATAAGCCCTTGGGATTAAGCTCATGAAAATAAGAGAGATGATGGGTTCTCTAAGTTATAGAAGGCTCAGTATAGCCATAATGAACTCAAAGGAGTCTAATACTAGTAGCATTTAGAAGAGATGGAATGCTGCCCTGGTAGTGGAATAAGGGCATAATTGTGATAGATAAAGGATGACGTTTGGGCCTTCGATTGAGTAATGACTTGAAGAGGATTTCACGAATTGTACGGGATTAAAATACCCACGCAAAGTGAATCACATTGGGATGCTATAAAATACGATTATTGAAGTACAGTATCGCCCCTAAGTGGATCAGGAAAATCACTTCAAATGTTCCACGATGCAACGTAAGCCCTAGTGGCAATCTATTACGTAAGAAATTTCAAGTTATCAATGGATGATTGTAGATCACAGTTGAGGTTAACCAACAATGGATGGGTAAAGTTGCAAAATACGAGATGAGATTGGGCTATCAGTGCTAAGATAGACAGTAATGAATAAGCGTTAAAGGACTTAGATTTCTGCATATAGGATAAGCAACGAGAGTAACCTGGAGTTCGGTAGAAGACCTCAGTAACGATAAATCGAAGTAAGAATTATGGTATAGTATGTCCTACGTAGATGTAGTAAAGCTAATGACGCCCAGAGGGACAACTTGACATAATTTTGTATATGTTCACAAAGTAAAGCCTAGATATTGTCTAAAAGCTGGAGGAAAGAGAAGAGAAGAGTCGCATAGGCACACATACAAAGTTAGAGTTGTAAAGGCTGCATGATAAAAGGTAGCAACAGTTACAAGATTAGAAGGATTCCGACTACAAGTCGTGGTATGAGAAAGAGGTTTAAAGGGGGAAATTCATTGGCCTTTGGATTCACAAAACAGTCGCCTAAATGGCAAGAGGAGTACTAAAGTATTCGCAAGAGTTATGGGTTATAAGAATGATATGTTTATCAGTCAACATTCGAGGACGAATGTTCCAAATGGGGAATGATGTTACACCCCATGTTTTTGTACGTGGAAGTACGCCACAAGTAAATTGATATAAGATCGGAAATGAGATGTGACATCCCGTATTTTCATACGTTGAAGTTTCATCGTAAGTTAATTGATGTAAGTTCGGGAATGAGATTTATTTTGGGATTATAAGTATTACACTATTTCAAACAAGTGATAAGTTAATTCTTGAAGGTGAAAGTGTAAGAGAATCAAAGAAAATGAATTTCGTCGAAATTTGACATTTTAGGATAAAATACGGCCCGAGTTAAAATGCCCAGTATTTATGGACTAGTGCCATAGAAGGTACTACATGACCATGATAGTACGATGTATAAAGTATGTTTAAAATGAATAGTATTATAAGTAATTTGACATAATTCTTAATTATGTAGGTAATTATTTAATTATTGAATTAGTGGGAGATTAATAAATTGATTAGAGAAAGGGATGAATTTCTGGATAAATGTAACACCCCCAAACGGGGCAGCCCAAAGTGGAATTTAAAATGACTCTTAATTCCACATTTCAAGGTGTCACTTTAAGAAGGATATATGTGGATCAAAACCTCACTGAAAATCCACGTATCATTGCACTTTGGTTCTTTGTCTATTCTTTGGAAATTTTCCAAAGTTTAACAAGAAATATCAAATGAGTGGTCTTTCAAGAAAATGGGGTTCATCTTCATTCGGTAAAATTCCAAGCTCTTCTTTATCATCCCAATAATCTCATTCCCTTCTTTATCAAACATCGGATGTTCCTTCATGCAAAAAACCTACGGCAATTCATCTCCAAAGGATAAATCTGACTGTCATACGAAGTTACACCGCGTAATAGTAATGGGATTTTACGATTCTAAGGAAGTACGGTGTAATCTTTCTCAAGAATACCATACGGATTTTCCCCTACTTCGATCTGCCATTACATGTTGTCGCAATTGACTTGTTAGAGGGATTGTCAAGACAATCGGTTCAGGTATGTTAAGGCTATCCCTTCTTTCCTTTTGGCATGATCTTTCCTTTTGGCATGATCTGTACGATACAAACGAAACGAGCAAATGCACAACTTCCATAAATGACTCTATTCATAGAAGTATTCCTTTTGGCATGATTTGTACGATACAAACGAAACAAGCAAATGCACAACTTCCATAAATGACTTTATTCATAGAAGTATTAGAGTGCCTATGTTCTTGATTCCCTATGTGTCATATTATTCTATCATTTGTTCATGGGTCTCAGAAAATACATAAGTTGATAAAGTTTATTTCATGATATTGATCAGAGGCATGATGGTCTTATGATGTACCGAGAGATTTTATTAATGTATTTCATATGCATTTCATGCATTTATACATGCTCATTGACTCATGACTAGATGGCGTTATATCCGCGTATATATATATATATATGGGATATGGGAAAGGTTATGGCGTTATGTACGCACCACCACCTGATCAGCTGGTATACATTGATGATTTGCTCACAGTGGCCGAGATCATATGATGGGATGCCCTCAAAGGCTTGATGATGTTATAAACGCATATACCCATGCATGGTATGACTTTTATATGCATATGCATGACATTTTAATATTAAAAGATTCGTAAAGTTGTTCATGTTTGCATGTCGAGTCTTTTACTTCATGTTTCTCTTATGTCTAGTATTTACTGATTTTCATTCTTTACATACTCGGTACATTATTTGTACTGACGTCCCTTTTGCTTGGGGACGCTGCGTTTCATGCCTCCACGTCCTGATAGACAGGTTGAGAGCCCTCCAAGTAGGCTATCAGCTCAGCAGAAAATTTTGGTGCACTCCATTTGTTTTGGAGTGGCTTGTTTGGTTAATATGATTTAGACGTGTTTTGTTTGGTATAGAGGGACTCTATCCCGGCCTTTATGAAAATTATGTATTATTAGATTTTTTTAGACAGATGTCATGTACGTAAAAGATTGTATGGCCGATGTTCAGTGTACGAGTGGTTATTTTGGTCTTATAGGCCCCTATGTCTTATGTATAAGTTGGTATCGCATGTTGTATTCTACTTATCTCACGACAGTCTTCCGGCTCAGTTATCTATGATAGTATGACAAGAAAAGATATGTCATGTGTATACTCGGTTGAGTAAGGTACCGAGTGCCCGTCGCGGCCCATCGGTTTGGGTCGTGACAGTTATGATGGTTTTATTGTGTTAGATTGTAATCTTTCTACTATAACTATTATGTTGACCGTTGTGTTATGGCATGTTATCTAGTAATAATGATGTTGATATTAATACATGGCATGCAAGATTAGGTCACATAGGGCAAGATCGAATGAATAGATTGGCTAAGGAAGGATATCTAGGTTCTTTCTATAAAATTGAAATGCCAACTTGTGAAAATTGTCTTGCTGGAAAGATTACACGTAAACCATTTAGAAAGGCTAAGAGTGCAGATTTTCCATTGCAATTAATCCATTCTGATATCTGTGGTCTAATAAATGTGAGGGCTAGGTCTGGTGCTTTATATTTTATTATGTTCATTGATGATTTCACACGCTTTGGTTATGCCTATTTGATTTCTCATAAATCTGAAGCACTTGAATGCTTTAAGAAATATTTGAACGAAGTTGAGAATCAATTAGAAAAAAGGATTAAGACCATTAGAACCGATAGAGGGCGTGTATATCTATCAAAAGAATTTGAAGAATTGTGTAATGAAAAGGGCATCACCAGACAGTTAACTATTCCGTACACACCTCAACAAAATGGTGTAGCAGAAAGGAGGAATAGCACACTACTGGACATGATAAGGTCCATAATGAAGCAGGCAAATTTACCTATCTCCTTTTAGGGAGACGCGTTATTGACTGCAACCTACATATTTAACAAAGTGCCTTCTAAATCAGTTTCTTCCACTCCTAATGAGCTATGGACTGGTCATAAACCAAACTACAAGGATTTACGGCCTTGGGGTTGTGTTGCATATGTAAAAGATTATTTTAGCAAGTTTGGTAAATTAGGTCCAAAAGGCAAGAATGTATCTTTATAAGATATTCAGAACACTCCAAAGGGTATGTGTTCATTGGTGAATTAGAGGATGGAAGTGTTACTAAGATTGAATTGCGAGATGTCACATTTTTGGAAAATGATTTTCCAAAGAAGGGCGAGGTAAATAATGGAGAGCCTCTTTATGAAATGTTGAACTCAGACAGTCAGCAAGTGTCTTCTGACACAGTTAATAATCAAATTGATCAAGATCTTATTCTTTATCGGAGTGGGAGTGGGAACTCTCAATCTCAAAATCCTTCTGACGAACCTGAATTTCAACTACAAAAGATTGCCAAGATAAATATACCCATACGTACTTATGATGTTGAAGATTATGTTTTCTTGGTATCTCCCACAGAAATGGATGAGCCAAAGTCTGTGACTGAGGCTTTATCGAGCCCTGAAAAAGATGAGTGGATGAAAGCAATGAAAGAAGAATTAGAGTCCATAAAAACCAACAAAGTCTGGGATCTAGTTGACCTTCCGCCTGGGTGTAGAGCCATTGGGAACAAATGGGTTCTCAAAGTTAAACACAAAGCGGATGGGTCAATATAAAGATACAAGGCACGATTTATGGCAAAAGGCTTTACTCAAGAAGCTGGAATAGATTATGAGGAAACATTTTCACCAGTTGTGAAGTTTACCTCAATTCGCTTGCTTTTGGATTTTGTTGCACGTTTGGATTTAGAATTACATCAAATGGACGTGAAGACAGCCTTTGTCAATGGAGAACTAAATGAATAAATCTACATGGAACAACCTGTAGGTTTCATCGTTAAAGGCCAAGAAAAGAAGGTCTATAAATTGGAAAGATCTATTTATGGCCTGAAGCAATCTTCAAGGAAATGGTATTTGAGATTTCACAAGGAGGTGATCTCATATGATTTCACCATGATCAATGAAGACGATTGCATTTATGTGAAGAAGTTCAATGGGATGTTTGTAATTCTTTCTCTTTATGTGGACGATATTTTATTGGCCGGAAACAATTTGGAGTATTTGAAAACTATCAAGTCATGGCTTTCAAAGTCATTTTACATGAAAGATATGGGCGAGGCAGACTATATCCTTGGAGTTAAGATCCAAAGAGACTGTTCTAAAAAGTTATTAAGTCTATCTCAAGAAACTTATATAAAGAAAATTTTGGAGCGTTTTCACATGAATGGTTGCAAATCCATGGATACTCCTATAGAGAGAGGTGAAACTTTAAGCCTTGAAATGTGTCCCAAAACTGAAAATGAAAAGGAAAACATGTCTCGAGTTTCATATTCAAGTGTTGTCGGGAGCTTGATGTATGCTATGATGTGTACTCGCCCAGACATTTTTTATGCCATAGGTATGGTTAGCATGTATCAATCCAATCCTAAAGAGATCATTGGAAAGCTGTGAAGAGAATTTTTAGATACCTGAAGGGAACTGCAGATTATTCACTATGCTATAATGGAAATGATTTATCCTTGAGAGGATATACAGATGCTGATTGGGGTGGTGACCGGAATGATAGAAAATTAACATCCGGTTATGACTTCTTACTTAATGGTGGTGCTATATAATGGAAACGTAAGAAACAAACATGTACAGCCCTTTCAATGATGGAAGCTGAGTTCGTGGCTTGTGCGTCGGCAGTACAAGAAGTTGTTTGGTTGAAGAGATTCTTTGAGCATTTGGATATTACAAAGAACTCTCTGGGTCCCATGATACTATATTGTGATAGTTAAGTGGCTATTGCATATACAAAAGATCCTAAGTATCACAGCAAGACCAAACACATTGACATCAAGTATAACTTTGTGAGAGACATAGTAGCAAGTGGAGAGATAAATTTACAATACATTCCTATGTGAAATATGATAGTTGATCCTTTTACAAAGGCGATATCTAGAGACATGTTATGGCTCTAGGTTTGCGAAGGATATGAACATATTTATGTATTGTAAAATGGCTTTAGTATTGTAATATGCTCATCAATATTTGACTATTGAATTATGCTTATATCTCGTATGTATGTGATGAATATTTTTGCTGATAAAGTTTGTCGAACAAGTCACGAGATTGGCTCTCTCACACGAGCAATCGCCTCTTACGTTAAGAATCGTGAAAATATGAGACCTTATAGAACTTTGGATAATGCGGGGTTATATTTACTTGTAGAGGTCGTTCTTGACAATTTACGTATTTCACTATTCGATTATGACTTATTTTGTAAGTCAGATGCGAGTTTCTCTAAGCAGATGGTTTAAGGATTATTGAAGTGAGAAACTCGGGTTAGACACTTGAAGGTGTTTAGACCAAGATCTGTACGGTGTTGAATGATTAAAAGAATAAGACACACGCGCCAATATCAGGTGAGAACACCGTAACATGTGTTTCATACCACGTGTGCTATCGACTAATGGGATAATGGAAGAATAAGTCCCCGCTTCTTCATTGTGTGAGATCGCAAAGAAGTTATATCAACTTTTATTAGAAACCCTTTGACCTTTTACTGTCTCTTGAAGTGTCAATCAGTGTTGCTACTTTAGCATGTCACTAATAGTCATGAGTGATTCGGCAATGCAATGCATGTCTATGAAAGCAGTTGATTTGGAATGGAAATATTCGAGTAGAGAGGGAACACAACTAAAAATTTAGTAATTTAACTTGTATTCATAGGTCGACCATTACATTTACCATGAGGGTATCAAATGTAATTATGAATACAAAGTTAAATATGAACTCGAGTTCATCTCTTTCGAGGATGAGGGATTGAATTACTAGCTACTGATGTAGCGGGTGATGTCTTGGATATAGAGAGTTTTAAGATCCTCATGTTAGTAGTGAATCCTTTCCGAATGTGATCGGATTTATACATGGAGCTTTAGAATAACCTTCATAAGTTTGAAACATATTATAGCTCTTGATGCTCGCAGGCCGCACAAACTACTTGTCTGTATGAATTAAGTGTGTTATTTAATCACGATACCGGTTTGAGTTCCAGCCCATCATAAGCGAAGTGGGAGATGTTGGATGTTGGATCCGGCTATCGGGTCGCTCCATGAGGGTTGGCCCAACCCATTTGAAAAAGAAACAATTTTAGAAGAGATAGGGTTTGAAATAACCTCTTTAAAGAGAGGTCACAACACGTTTAAGTGTAGTGGGACTCTTCAAAGAGGTTACTACACGTTTAAGTATAGTGGGAGCAGTTTTCTCATAACTGCTATCTTCCCTCTCCATATAAACATACGCTTTCTTCTTTTCTGAAATACAACAGAGAAAAACGAAAGAGTGGGATCAAAAATCTCTTTCCAATCAACACAAGAAGACATTTAGTTCGTGAAATTCTAACTTTGTTTCCAAGAGATTCAAAGTTTGACTTGGGTTAATTCTTTTGGTGGTGAGTTCAACAATTCTTCCGTTGCGTTGATAGGTACGCTAATGCTTATTTTTATTACAAAAAGTGATAATACCAACCAAAAAAAAAAACAATGGGGCGACACATTTTTGGAACAACAAAGTAAAGCATATATTAAGAATACTGAGAGATTCTTTCAGAAAATTTCTTTTACAAGAAAATACCTTATCTTCAACAACTTTACGTCAGCTTAGAAGAGTTTTAATCATCAATTAAGTACAAATAAAGAAAAGGCTAAATCCAAACTTTAAGCATGTAAAATATTCCATTTAGCAAGCACTACGAGAACTATTAATTTATTTTATATTGGTAATGAATAAAGTTAAACTTAATGAAAGTATGTCCGAGGGCTTTCTCAATAATTGGATAAGAAAAGATCATTAAAAGAAATTTCCTTGGCAATGCACCAATATTCCTGTTAAATAAAGACAAATTGTTATAATGAAGTTTAAAATTAAAGCAAAAGTTGTGTCAAAATCCAGCGGCTTTCTCAACAACAGATTTTAAAAAAAACTAATAAAGGAAATTTCCTTGTGGGAAAAGAATAAAGGAAATTTCCTTAGTGATGTACCTCCCTCCTTAGCTTGGGAAACTACCATATAATTAAACAAAGATAAATTCTTAGTAACAAAAGAAATTTCGTGATATGGTGAACTTTGGCCATAGAAATTCTATTTTATTAATTTTCCGAAAAAGTTCAATTGTACGTCATTTACCATCAGACTTTTTTATAACAGCATCGTTATATAACAACCATTCACTATAAAAGCTAAATTTTATGAAATCAATTTTTATGCTATATTATAATGTATGTTTTCTATAATAATATTTCATTATAACAGCCAAAAAGATTCGAAACAAATAAGCCTACTACAGAGAAGTTTATCTGTAGTTCATCAGTTGCTTGAAATAGTAATAGTAATAGTTTATCCTATTTGGTGGTGCTTCTCAATAATTAGCATGGCAAGGCAATGCCAGCAAGGGTTGTGGTGAAAAGTACTCCTTCATCCTTAATCAGAATAAGTTTCGGGTTCAAGTTCCTGGATATAGAGTCGGAGCGCTTTATCCCCTCCCCCCTCCAATACCGGACACCGAGTGGGAAGCCCAAAAAAAACATGACAAGGCATTATACTACGTGTCTAATAATGATTGGTGGTAACGGATCATAACACACATTAATTAATACTGTAATATCAAAGTTTGTGGTGGAGTGGTAAGTACTCCTCCATCCTTAACCAGAGGTCTCGGGTTCGAATCTCAGAGTATGGAGTCACCTTTGTTAGGGAACGCTTTACACCNCCCCCCCCCCCCCCCTCCCCCAAATGTGAGACTTTCCAGTGTGAATCCGGATTTAGTCGGGCCCCAGTGTAGGTACTGGACACCGAATAGGAAACCAAAAAAAAAAATGACAAGGCATTACTGTAACACCCCAGCCCGCTAGTAATATTGTCCACTCTGAACGTAGGCTCTCACGATTTAAAACGCGTCAATAAGGTCTAAGGCTTGTTCACTTATATACCAGCATCCCTCTTGTGTTTTGTCGTGACCCACAATCGGCATGACTGATACAAGAGTGACTCTGATACCATCTGTAACAGTCCAGCCCGCGGGTTTAAAATGTGTCAATATGATCTAAAGCTTGTTAATTTATATACCAAGCATCTCTCTTGTATTTTGGCGATGTGGAACTCTGTCTAAAGTCTGGGGAGTTACAACGATACCATCTGTAACAGCCCAGTCCGCTAGTGATATTGTCCGCTCTGGGCCCAAGCCCTCAGAGTTTAAAACGCATCATTAAGATCTAAGGCTTATTTACTTATATACCCAGCATCTCTCTTGTATTTTATCAACGTGGGACAATATCTTAAGTTTGGAATGTTACAATTGTATTGCGTGTCTAATAAAGGTTGGTAGTAACGGATCATCACATTAACTAATACTGTAGTACCAAAAGCTGAAGGCAATTTGATTGGATATTGCACATTGTGTTCGTATTTGACAAAACAACGGCCGCGTCTTTGATTATAATGTTATAAAAAAAAAAATCATTAAGCATTGATGAACAGAATTATTCGATATAAATATTAGTGTAACGGTACTAATTAAATATTTGACGGGATAGTTGAAATGTGTACAAATTAGACCGGACATAGTAGACATATTTTGGAAGTGAAGAAAATGAATATATATATATAACATTGTCTGTTACATTATATTGGGAACTACAATCAGCTTCTATACATATGGCTGCACAGATACAATTGTCAAATATTGCTTCTCAAAAAGCACAAGAAAACAGGAACAGACGCATCTTGCCCAACACATAACAACATCAGAAGAGACTACAAAACGTTGAAGAATCTTAGGTAGTAAAGAGAAATTAATTATGAACAGAAGACTCTATTTGATACTTTTGGTCAAAAGTTCACAATGTCAACTTAACTAGTGTTAGTGAAAGGTCAAAAATTATAACTCCATATAGCTGTCCATGTGGGGTGCATGTGCAAGAAGGAAATCACCTAAGAGAAAAGGACAGATTAACAACAATTAAGATTAATTCAGTCATTTGTTTCCCACTGTGTATACAAACTGCAAACTGTTTTAACTTTGAACTGCTTTTCTAAAATTATGCTACAACAACGTACGCCACCTGTTTTCTTGACCAATGTTCTGGTTTGCCTTTGTTTTTATGGTTAGTGATTGTTGAAATTAGAAGTGGTAAATAATTGTACATTCATGTATTCATGTAGTACTCTTCTAGAAGGTGATCAGTTCAGAAAGTTAGTAGATGATTAATTATGTTAGTATAATAAGGGGTGTACCGCTCATTTTACAGCTAAGCAAATAGTAACAGAAGAAATGGTTCTCATTTTCCAGTTTTTTCCTCTCTCTGACGCTCTCTATGTTCTCTCTCTTGCTCGAGCTTATCAATAGCGGAGCCTAGGGCTAGATTTTAACATGGTATCAGAGTCATGGTTATTCACGATTGAGCAACGAGCATTTCATCAGATAATTCCCTACGTCTTTCTTCTATTTCACATGTTCTTTGATCTCTTCTTCTCTTCGTCTACAATTTTCCCAGATTTGTTTCGTTCTGTCAATTTTCTGTCAAAATGACGCTTGATTCAACTCAAATTACAGTTGGATCTTCACATGCAAACAATCAACAGATCGATTGTAATGATCCATTGTATGTTCATCCCTCGGATACACCAGGTACGGCACTTGTTCCTCAACTATTAATTGGAACTGAAAATTACTCGGAATGGAGGCGATCTATGGAGATGTCGCTCCTGGTAAAAAATAAACTTGGATTTGTTGATGGAACTTGCACTAGAGAGCAGTACGAGAAGAATGTCTTACAATTGCGGCAGTGGGATCGTTGCAGTGCCATAGTGCAGTCAGGATTCAAAGTTATGTGGCTAAGGAACTCAGGAAAGGAATTGTGTACTCTTCAAATGCGCAGAAAGTTTGGAAAGCACTTAAGGATCGTTTTGACAAAGTTAATGCCACTAAGGTGTACTATATGAATAGGGAAATCAGTTGCCTAACACAGGGAATTTCTAGTGTATCTGTCTAATTCTCTAACCTCAATGATCTCTGGGATGAATTTGAGTCAATAATTCTTGAGCCATATGACTGTGAGAAATCTAAAACATTTATTGAGTTTCTTCGCCAACAGAAGCTTATGAAGTTTTTAATGGGATTAAATTGACATTTATGCTCCTCAGAGGAGTCAAAGGAGTCAAATACTGATGATGCAACCAACACCTTCACTCGATCAAGCATATTCAATGATAGTTCAGGAAGAAAGTCAAAGGTTGAGTAGTGGATATGGTGTAGAGAGTGGAATTCTGGGAAGTGAACCTATCAATACTGAGAGCAGCTCTTTTGTGTCAGCAAACAACTCAAATGTGAAGTTTAGAAAGAACACAAATCTGTTTTGTGATTATTGTAAAATGAAAGGACACACAAGAGAAACTTGATATAAGTTGGTAGGGTATTGTCACACCCCTTTTCTA
>MDKI01184257.1:0-17407 GCA_005239505.1 Nicotiana paniculata | reverse complement strand
TATATATATATATATATATATCACTGCTACGTGCAGGCCGATCTATAAATATATATCCTCACAATCAGGCCCTCGGCCTCTCCCAGTCATCAACCTCAAGAGCCACTCGGGCATTTGAGTAAAAAAAACCCGGGAACTCGGCCCAAAACAACTTTCATATATCTAAAATAGAGTAATGAAACTGAATTAAACAGTAAACAGGAAAAATCATGACTGAGAACATGCTTTCAAATCAAAATAGTGTGAGGATAGAATAAAATACCCCTGAGGGTCCAAATAGTACAGGCACAAGGCCCCAAACACGGCGTTCAACCCAAGTTAAAGGAATCATTTCCAAAACATATAGCAATTATACAACTTTAATTAAAATATGCAACTCTATAGTTTCCATGGGACGGACCGAGTCACAATCCCTAACGGTGCATGCCCACACGCCCGTCACCTAACATGTGTGTCACCTCATTTAAAAAAATATTACGAAATCCAGTCGGATTATTCGATGATAATTCAATATTATGGAGTAGAAATGATCACAAGTGACTTAGCTCAAAATTCCCCATGATTTCTTTGCTTAAAAAATCGCCCCAAGCCGTGTTCTTTCACCAAAAATGTTTAAATGAGCTAAAAAAATAGAACAAAATTAAAAACCCAATTCTGGTCGCTAGAAGCGAATTCCCGTCACTAAAAGTGTCAAATCTGGTCGCTAAAGGTGCACAGTAGATCTGATGCACCAGCAGTCTTTAATTTCACTAAAAAGGGTCTAACTCCATCATACGGACTCGGGATTCGATGATTCTTGTTCCTATGAGTCACAAATAATAATACGAACATAGTCCTTCAATCGAAACTCAATTCGGAGCTCATTTCCTCAATGCGATACCCGTTTCACTCGTTAAAAAATTAACTCATATTTCGCGTTAAAATCCCAATCGGGACTTGATGAAATTAAACCAAACTTTCCATATCACTCCTATAATTCATTATCAAAATTTTGAAAGTCTCGAAATCCAATTTCGATCTCTAGAACTAAAAATGGACCTTTGGATCATTACATGCTTATGCTTAAAACGACAAAATCTCCCAAAAACTCTTCCAAAACTTATCTGAGCCTCATGGGATCCCAACCAAGTATACTAACAAGTCCCATAATATGACACAAACTTATTCGAGGCCTCAAATTACATCAAACATTGCTAAAACCGTGAATCATGCCCCAATTCAAGTTTAATGAAATTAAAAACATCCAACTTCTATATTCGATGCCGAAACCTATCAAATCAAGTCCGATTGACCTCAAATTTTGTATACAAGTAAAAAATGACACTATGAACCTATTCCAACTTCTGGAATTTTATTCCGACCCCGATATCAAATTTTTCACAACCGACCGAGAAACACCAAACTTCCAATTTCGCCAATTCAAGACAAATTCTACCACGGACCTCCAAATCACATTTTGGACGCGCTCTCAAGTCCAAAATCACCTAACGGAGCTAACCAAATCATAAAAATCCAAATCCGAGATCGAATACTAAAAGGTCAAAACTTGGTCAAACCTTTCAAATTTAAAGCTTCAAGCTGAGAATTGTTCTTCCAAATCTATTCCGATTATCCTGAAAACTAAAACCGACGATTTACATAAGTCATAATACATCATACGAGGCTATTCATGCTTGAGAACTGGCGAGCGAAGTTAAAATACTCAAAATGATCGGTCGAGTCGTTACACAATAATACCAAGAGGCCTCTTCATTGTTCTATCCGCCATTTGAAATCTCATTGAAGTCGCCTTCGGTTTAACAATACCCAAAGTCTTGAATACGGAGTAAGGCATCAAATTTATACTTGCTCTCAAATCACACAAGGCCTTTGCAAAATCCGCACTCCCAATGGTACAAGGAATGGTAAATGCGCCGGGATCTTCAAGCTTTGGAGCCATCAAGTGCAAAATTGAACTAACTTGATGAGTCATTTTGATGGTCTCTCAATACATAGATCTCTTTTTAGTCACCAAGTCTTTCATAAACTTGGCGTATCCCGGCGTTTGCTCAAGAGCTTCCACCAAGGGCACATCGATTGCCAAGCTTTTCATCATCTAAATAAACTTCTTGAATTGGTTTTCATTCTTTTTCTTTGCAGGTCTCTGAGGATAAGGCGGAATAGGCGTTGGCAAAGGAGCCTTGGATTTTGGCAGTACCGTTTCTGTTATGTCTATTACATGTTCCCTAGACGGGTTCACGTCATTTTGAGTCTCCTCCTCGTTGTCATGAATATTGATCCTCACCTTCTTATTCAAATTCTCTTCAGTCACTTGCTCATCAACTATTGGATCATCATCATTTTGCAACACAACATCATCACTCACAACTTTCTTTTGATTGGAGGTACTATCTCCACCTCTACCGCTCCTAGCAGTCACCGCCATGGCATGGCCTATATTGTTCTCGCCCTACGGGTTTAATACCATGTCACTTGGTAGAGCCCCCTTAGGGCGAGTGTTCAATGCTTGTGACATTTGAACCATTTGAACTTCAAGTTTGCGGATGAAAGTAGTGTGGGAGGCAATTTGAGCATCGGATCGGCATTCCTTTCCATCATTTGTTTAAACATACACTTCATCCACCCCATCTCATTATTTGAAGAACTCTGACCTTGAGATTAATATGGAGGTGAATTATTGGGTTGTTGAAACATCGGGGGCTTTTGAAAGCCCGACCCCCGATTTTCATTTCCTCCCCAATTATTGTTGTTGTTGCCATTCCAATTGCTATTGTTGTTTCCTTAATTCCCCCAGTTCTGGTTGTTGTTCCCCCAACTGTTAGAGTTGTTGTTGTTGTTATTTCTCCAATTTCTTTGACCTTGATTGCTCCAGTTTTGATAGTTGCCTTGCGATCTCCATTGTTGGTTTGGAGCATTGCTCCGTTGTCCTTGGTAGTTGTTTGAATACAAGACTTCCTCGCTTTGGTCATCATAAGAATCTTCTTGGTTGAAACCACTACCACTTTGTTCATATTGATATTGATTGCTTTGCACTTGCTGACCATGTTGCCTCCTCTTGTTAACCATTAAATTCACCCCTTCCATTGTATTTACTTGTCTTGTTCCTTGAACTTGCTGAAGCTGTGATTTTGCTAGCTGATTCATCGTAGTTGTCAATTTAGCTATGGATTGTCCGTGTTCTTGGAGTTTCTTGTGAATATTGATTACATTCGGGTCACCTTGAGGAACATTCGCCCGACTCTGCCAAGCGGAAGAAGTGTCATCCATTTCATCAAGTATGTCACAAGCCTCGTCATAAGGAAGCTTTATTAAATTTCCCCCTGCTAACTGGTTTATTACAGGTTGATTGGTCGTGTTTATACCCCGATAGAATATTTGTTGGATCATTGCTTCAGTCATGTCATTATTGGGGCATTCTTTGACCATAGTTCTATATCTCTCCCTCATTTCATGAAGAGGTTCATTAGGTTTCTGTTTGAAGTCTAAGATCTCATCCCTTAATGCCGCCATATGTCCCGGTGAAAAAAACTTGGCAATAAACTTGTCATCCAACTCATCCCATGTAGTGATGGAATGTTTGGGGAGCCTTTCGAGCCAGTCCAAAGCTTTCCCTCTTAGTGAAAAAGGGAACAATCTCAGTCTCAATGCATCCTCCGACACGTTTGTCTGTTTACTTCCCCAACAAGTATATACAAAACCCTTTAGATGTTTATAAGCATTCTGATGGGGAGCGCATTTGAAGAACCCTCGTTTCTCTAATAAGGTCAACATAACATTTGTAATCTGGAAATTGCCCGCCCGGATTCAGGGTGGGACAATCGCACTGGCGTAACCTTCATTGGGAAGCACCCGATGAGCTGCCCGTGGAGGAGGTGGGTGAGGGTCTGGAATATTCTCATTGGATTGACGGTCTCTTCTTTGAGCTTGAGGTACTAGATGCACCTCATCCTCACCGTTATCATCTACCTTCTCCCCCAAAATAACATTGCCGAGATGATCAACCATTTTGTAACTAAAGTGATTAACATACAAAAGTTAGTAAAATAGAAGGAAAGAAAAACAAGACACACAACTAATCATATAGATATCCAAAACAGTTTAACTCCCCGGCAACAGTGCCAAAAAGTGATTGGTTCCAACCCTACACCACTATAAATTAGCGAGGAGTGGTCGATGCAGTTTTACCCGAAAGGACGGGATCGATTTTCAAAGGGAGTTAATATTGGTTGGGAGTTGGGTTTCTACCTAATCTAGTTGTGCGTGTTGTTTCTAATTGCACTTCTAACCATGGTTGGGTTTTATTTCTATTCTAATTTTAATGATATTGATTACTGAAAATAATCTAAGAATAATGTTTTTAGAAGAGTTTTCCACATGATAAAAAGCACTAGGGGAGTGACTTCCACCTTGGTGAGTATCTAATGGGGTCGAGAATCTAGAACTACCTTGTTATGATTATGATCGTGATATAACCTTCACACTTAATTACTCACTTCATACCTCTCGGTAGTTTGAGTGACTTTGTCCGATTTGGCTTTCTCAAGAAAAATGGGTGTTCATGCAATGCAAGTGAAATAGGCTCAAGTCGGATATTACTATCTCTAGGCTTAACCCTTTAATTGGGGCTATCAATCTCTTGAATTCACCCCAATTCCTTGTTAGCCTACTTTACCTAGACTTGGGCCCTCTTTCTCAAGAAAAGACTAAGTCAAAAAGGCATGAATCAGTGTTTGCAACCACCAATTCTACAATTAAAGCATGAAATAAGCTAAACGTCACTAACCCATAAAGAATTAAGCCTAAAATTAAAGACCCATTAAATACCCTCACTAGGGCTGTGTCACAACCCTAGCTATAGGGTCTAGCTGCTCATAATAATGGTAGAAATCAAAGATGAAGATGTAATATAAGCCATAAAAGTCAATTACAAGAAGAAAATCTAAATATGTAAGCTAAATCTACTATAAAATTACTCAAAGTGGTAAAATTTGGTTTTTCACGAGCTCCCTAATACAAAACTTTTCCTAAAAATGTGAAAAAGATATCTTTATACACATCTAAAATTACTGGATAAAAATGCCCTTACGGAGGTCTTGCTGTCAGCGTAAAATTGAGCGCCTCCGCGCTTGCAGTTTCGCGGTCGCGCAATATCGAGTGTGGTCCGCGTTTTTCTTCATTTGGCTCTGGGCTGGAGTCTGTTTTGCGGATCGCGTAAATATAGTTGCGTCCGCATTGTCTTCAATCGTGGCCGCGCAAAATGTTCGCGGACCGCGTTCCTCAACTTAGCTTTACTTGCAAACTCCCTAAACCTCTTATCAAAATTTCCACCGCGTCCGCGTCTGATAACTTCGCGGCCGTGTAATTTAGATGCGGGCCACGTTCTTTGTTTGAGCCAAGATCGCAAACTCTATGAATCTCAATCAATGATGTCAGCGTAAATCCTGTCGCGACTGCAGCTTCTCTGAACCTTAAATTCGCGGACCACGTATTTGTGGCTGCCTCAGCGGAGGTACTTACGCGGCCACGTAATAACACCGTTGTCCGCACTCAATTCTATCCTTTGGGCTTGTGCAAGTTTAACTCCTTTTTGAGTTTATTTAGGCTTCTTTACCCAAAGGGAAGAAAGCAATAGGATGCAAGTGGGTTTACAAAATTAAATGCAAGGCCTCAGGAGAAGTTGATAGATACAAAGCAAAGCTTGTGGCTAAAGGATTTAATCAGAGAGAAGGTCTCGATTATCAAGAGACATTATCTCTTGTGGTTAAGATGGTTACTGTCAGAAGTGTAATTGCTCTTGCAACTTCCAGGCAGTGGACTATCCATCAAATAGATGTCTATAATGCCTTATTGCAAAGAGATTTAACTGAGGAAGTCTATATGCAGATACCACAAGGCTTCAGCAGTTCTGGTGATAAATCATTAGTCTGCAGGCTACATAAGTCCTTCTATGGGTTTAAGCAAGCCTCCCGACAATGGAACCTCAAATTAACCTTCGTCCTCACTAGTTGTAGTTTTACTCAAAGTCATCTGGATTATTCACTGTTCACTAAGAAAGTTGCAGCCAAGATAGTGGTGGTGCTAGTGTACGTTGGTGATATCCTCATCACAGTTGATGACTCTCAGTTGATTCAAGCTACTAAACTTGTCCTACAAAACAATTTCAGGGTCAAATACTTAGGTGACCTCAGATTTTTCTTGGGCATCGAATTTGCTCAAAGTGCAGAGGGGATCTTGATGCATCAGAGACAATACTCACTAGAGTTGATTATAGACTTACGCCTCTCAGGGGCCAAGCCTATTGTATCTGCTATGGAGGTGAATCAAAATCTTACCACTACTGAATTTGACACTCACGTGGGTGTCACTGATGATCCACCCTTATCTGATCCTAGTACATATCAAAGATTTCTTGGTCGCTTGCTTTATCTCACAGCTACTCGTCCAGATATTTCATTTGTTTTCCAATGTCTCAGTCAGATCATGCATAGTCCTAAAGAGTCTCATATGGAGGCAGCAATTCGTGTGGTGAGATACATTAAATCTTGTCCTGGTTTAGGGATCCTAATGAAGGCTTAATGTTTGGAATCTTTGGTTGCTTTTTGTGATGTTGATTGGGCTGCCTGTCCGAACTCCAGAAAATCAGTTACTGGCTATCTTGTTAAACTAGGCGACTCTCCGATTTTTTGGAGATCCAAGAAGCAATCCGCCATCTCCCGCAGCTCGACTAAAGCAAAGTATCGTAGCTTAGCCTCGACTTTGGCAGAGGTTGTTTGATTGCAGGGGTTGTTCAAGGAATTAGGGGTCTATTTTCAATCCCCTGTTCCCATACATTGTGATAGAAAATCTGCTATCCAAATTGCTTCAAATCCTGTTTTGCACGAATGTACTAAGTACATTGACATCGACTGTCATTTTATCCGCGAGAAGGTTCAATAGGGTAGTGTCAACACCCTTTATCTAGCCTCAGCAGAACAACAAGTAGATGTGCTTACTAAGGGTCTAGGTCGAATTAAACATGAGTATTTTTTGACCAAGCTAGGAATGAAGAACATCTTCATACCTCTTAGCTTGATGGGGGTGTAAAGGATAATTGTTAATTAAGTTAACCATGGTTAGTTGATAACTTTAGTTAGTAGGTAGTTATAGTTAATTTGTACAGCTAGATATTAGTTGCTTAAGTCGGATCTGAGCTATCTAGATAAATAGCACTGTAACTCATCATTTTCACTTTAAGTAATTACAAATAATGTTGTTCCCGGCTCTTCTTCTCTCAATTATGCATTTCTTCATGCATTGATGCACAATATTTGACAGTATTATTTGAAGACCTTTGGATAGATAGTGAGTTAGACAAATCCAATGAGTTGAAAAAGGGTATTCAATCAAATTAGCAATATACTCTATCCCTGTCCAACAAGAGAAAAAAGATTGCTATATATTATAATAGGTAACGTTGGTGATACCGGTATGGTTATATCAGTTTGGTGGTTGATATCTATCTACTTATATTACTACTTATTTTTTATAATTAAGTGGTGTATGCGTTAACTTTTATGTACTTCAACTATTTTAGCAGGCACTTCTAAAGTTCTAATTTCTCACCACCAGAGGTACCAAGTAGTTGTCTGACATTCTTTTAGAAAGAAAGTTAGAATATGAAATAAAGGAGTAGTATTTAGTGGTAACAGGGGAAAAAAGTCACGCTTTTCTTATTAAGCACTAATGCTGCTTGATCTATCCTTTTACAAGTTCCTGCAAATACAAAGAATTGCTCAGGATATTTTGACGACGGGAGAGAAATTCTAGAGATAAGAAGAAAAAGTATTACTATGAGGTAAATATAGGGGTAAACAAATTGGTCAATACTTGAAGCAAACATACAAAGATTATTTGTACTTTCCTTTACAACTAGGCCAGGCTCAACTAGCTAGTTCCATCCTAGAAGAATATGGTGTTTGTAGGTTGGAAGATGACCGTCTCTGAGGGTTGGAACTAACCTGAAACTCTGATCAATTCTTAGACGAATAGTGAAGTCACCTTCAATAATATTATTACCCTTAAGAAGATCATAACAAAACAATGTCCGAAAAACAAGGAAAGGTTTCTCATACTAATAATGATTTTCAAGAATTGGAAAAGCTTTCACTAATGTTTAGGTATCCATGCCTTTCTAATGAGTTAATACCCTTAAACCTCCCTAAACTATTATATTTTTTGTCAGTTTTCTTTTAACGACCCGACCGATCGTTTTGAGCTCTAGCACGTCGTTCGGCGGTTTGAGTCCATGAGTAGCTTCACTTCAGGTATTATGACTTGTACGTGTGGTCAGAATTGAATTTCGTGAAGTTCGGAGTTGATTTGGAAAGAAAATTCTCATTTCAGAAGCTTTAAGTTGAAAGAGTTGACCAAGGTTTGACTTTTGAGTAAAACCTCGGAATCGAAATTTGAAAGTTCCAATATGTTCGTATGATGATTTTAGACTTGTTAGTATGTTCGAATCGGGTTTTGGATGACCCGGGAGCATTTCGGCGCCTATTGTGAAAAGTTAGCATTTTGGAAGAATTCCATGAATTTGAGTTGAAGTGTATTTAAATGTTATCGATGTACATTTGGGATTCCGAGCCTGTAAATAGCTCCGTATGGTGATTCTGGCCTTAAGAGCGCGTCCGGATGTGGAATTGGAGGTCAATAGGTTATTTCGAGGTCATTTGGTGAAAGTTGGAAATTTGAAGATTTTTGGAAAGTTTGACCATGAGTGAAATTTTTGATATCGGGATCGTATTCCGATTCCGGAAGTTGGAGTAGGTCCATAATATCGAATGTGACTTGTGTGCAAAATTTAAGGTTAATCGGACATGATTTGATATGTTTCGGCATTGAATGTAGAAGTTTAAAGATCTAAAGTTCATTAAGCTCGAATTGGGGTGAGATTCGGGATTTCGATATTGTTTAATGTGATTTGAGGCCTCGATTAGGTTTCATTTCATGTTTTAGGAATGGTTGGTATGATTGGACGGGGTCCTGGGGGGCCTCGGGTGTGTTTCGGGATGGTCTCGGACCATTTTCCTTGGTTTTTATGATTGCTGGTTTTTGGTGTGATGGGTATGCTTTAGGGGTGGGCATTCGGTACTTCGGTTCGGTATTTAAGAATTTTGGTTCGGTATTTCGGTATTCGGTTTATCAGTTGTGTATACCAAATATCATACCAAAATATTTTGGTACGGCTCGGTATTTCTTATTTTGGTTCGGTACGGTTTCGATACGGTTTCGGTTTAAACCAAATATATGTTATAAGGCTTGTGCCTATTCAATTTTGTATCTCTTAGGGTTGAAAAGATACGTTTCAACTTTTGAAACCAATACAACTAGTATTATTTACTAGCAGTTGACTAAATACGGAGGCAATGCAAGGAAGCATCTTATAATACCATTGGCTAATAATACCATTCAAGCTCAATGCCAAAGATAGTTGACTGCCTATACAGTATACACTTTTTATCTATGCTCCAAAATTTCTAGAAGTTCTTAATCTGCTTGGTGGAACCTTGCTAAATCCTAAGGGTAAGGAATTAGGAAATTAGGGATTTTGGACTTTTGAGGTGTAAGCTTAAAGTTATTGGGCTAAAAAATAAAAATAAAGTTGGGCTTGGACTAAACTATTTCGGTATTTTTCCCCAGGGCCTAGCTCAAGTGGAAAAGAGTGGTGGATTTGTGTCTTATGTCACAAGTTTAAGCCCCCACACCATGCAAATCAAAGTCTGGTATTTAAGTGGAGAAGGGTAGAGGGGCAAGCCCATTATCCACCAAGTTTTGAAGGTTGTGGTTGGTCCAAAGGATCGGCCCCAGACGGATTTCTCGGTCATCGAAAAAAAAAAAACTATTTCAGTAGTTCGGTATACCGAAATATCAAAAATCCAATACCGTATACCGAACCGAAATACCGAAATTTATGTACCGAAATAAACTGAAATACCGAAAAAACCGAAACCGAAATACCAAATTAATTCGGTTCGGTTCGGAAATCGAAATTCGATTTTTTGAATTTTATGCCCACCCCTAGTATGCATCGCAATCGCGGCATAGAGGACGCGATCGCAAAGAGAAAATTGGACTGGAGGAAATAGTTGTTCTATACGATCGCGGAAGTGGACTCTCTATCGCGTAAGAGGGAGTTCTAAGCTGGGAAATTATGACTTCGTGTTAGCGAAGTTTCGATTGCAATCACGTTGCTCAGGATTTGTGGTATATCACGAATGCGTGGGAAAGTTTGCGTTCGCGAAGAAGAAGTTTTTGGGGCAGTGAACATGGCCTTCGCGATCACGAGGCCTTTTACGCGATCACGGAGAAAGGAATTCTGACCTTTGTTCTTTTAAGACTGAAGTTTGGCCATTTTTATTTCATTTCCTCCATGGGAATCGATCTTGGAGCGGTTTTGGAGCACCATTTTTAGCGTCAATCACAAGGTAAGTGATTCCCACCTATTTCAAGGTTAAATATATGATTTATATATGGATTTAAACATGAAAATTAGTAGAAATTTGAGATTTTGAAGAAAAACCTAGAAATTGATATTTTTGGATTTTGATCACAAAATTGGACATAGAATATAGAATAAATTATATATTTGAGTTCGTAATGTTATGGGTAATGGTTATCTTCGAAAATTTTCAAAATCTGGGCACGTCAGCCCGAGGGTTGCCTTATCAACTTTTCGAGCGAAGTTGGGAAATTATTTAAATAAATTTGTTATAAGTATTAGAGTATATTTTTATTGGTTTGTACATTGTTAGACTAGTTTTGGAGCGACAGGCACCGATTTGAGGTGTTAGAGCAGCGTTGGAGCCGGTTATGGAACTTCGGAGCGAGGTAAGTCTCCTGTCTAACTCTGTGATGGGGAAATACCCCTAGGTGATATATTTAATATGTGCAACTTGTTGCGGGGACTACGTACGCACGAAGTGATGAGAGTCCGTACGTAGTTAGATTCATGTTAGTGTCCGGGTAGACTTAGGTTCATATCATGTTGTACTTGTCCTATAGGGATTATCCTTGCTCGTTTAAGTTTTTTTATTTCGCATTACGACTTGAGTCTAGACATGCATAGAGTGATAGACTTGCTATTGTAGAGTTTTCGCGAGTTTCATGATTTGCCACGGAATAATGGTGTTCCTCTTACGGATTTCTCACGTGTTATGCGTTTTAATCGAACAATTTTCCTTAAAAAATATAACTCACATGTTTATTCGCGAGTGGAGGTCAAGGACCCGCTTAAGCTTCTTATTCTAATGGGACCGAGTCGTTCTCCTCGGCAGAATTTATGTACCACACTCTCATGAGAGTGGGTCGTTCGCCTCGGCAGTTTAATAGATGCATCTACGGTTCGTGCCATTCGACCCTACCACATATTTTACACTTGTTTATTTTATTTATTTACTCCGCCTCATATTTGTTCACCTCCTTCCTGTACCTGATATTATTGGATCACTGGTGAGTGCCGATGTCGATCCCTCGTCACTACTCCTACGGGATTAGGCTAGATACTTACTGGGTACACGTTGATTTACGTACTCATACTACAGTTGCTGCATATTTTTGTGCAGGTACATTTATGTCCGGTGGTCCTTTGGGCGAGGATGATGCGGGGAATTGCCGCGAGCTGCATTTCAGGTTACGATCCGCAACCAGCAAAGTTTCCCTCAGAGTTATTTATATTTTTCTGTCCAATTTGTATTCCGGAGAGATGTTGTATTTTTATTTTACTCCCTAGTTGATGCTCATACACTTGTGACATCGGGTTTGGGGGTGCTTACGGGTTATTCATTAATGTAGTTGCGAAAAATATTTTCATTCACTTTGTAAATCCCATTTTGTATTATGATATAAAGAAAATTATGATTTCAAATACTAATATGAGTAATTAAGATAATCATTTATTATTGGCTTGTCTGACAGCGTTGTTAGGCGCCATCACGACCTTTAGTGGATTTTGGGTCGTGACATTCATGTTTAAACTATCTGGTATCCCCAAAACTTCCTATTAAAATACCCTCGTTGTATTACTGATAATGTGTACGTTACACACTCTAAATTATCAAAAAAATTTGCAATGTGGCAATTCACATGTTAAATTAATTAGCTTAATCTAAAAATCAACTTAATTAATTATTTTATATAATAATCAAATATTATTAGAGGAGTAATATTCACTTGGTTAAAAATAAGAAAATAAGGCTAGGGTAAAATTATTTCTGTCAATTTTCCTTTTCTCTTCTCTCTTACAATGATATACATTATACCTCTCATTAGCTATTTGCTCCATTAAGCTTCCCTTGATTTTTTTCCAATAATCCTAGAGTGCTTTTTTTTTTTTTATGTGAGATTGGAGATTAAAAACTAAGATTTGCTGAAAAATCTAGGGTTCATTTGGGTCCTGGCTGAGTGAAGATTATTAATAAAAAATTGAGTTGCTTTGAAGAAGATATCTATAAACACGTTCTATTTCATCAAAAATTAGCTTTTGTTACAAAATTATGGTATAAATTTACTAGGATTCAATTCGAATTTACCAAAATTTAGATATTTTTTGTGAGTTGTTGAATGAGTGTTTTTTCTTTCAAACAAACTCGGGTAATAAATGAAACAAGAATAAAACAAGAAATATAAGAAATAGATTCAGTAATAACAAGATAGGAAGAATTTCTGTAGGAACCAAATGAAGAAATGAAAAAAAAAGTAAAAAAATGAAGAAGAAAGATGAAAAATGATAATTAAATTTGGAAGAAAGTTGGAATATAAAGGAAATTAGGAGAAAATAAAAACAAATTGAAAGAGTCTAGGCTAATTAGTCGCTAAATAGTTGTGATCATCTAATTTTTTACCATATTCGAATTTTTTACAATTTCTTCGTATTTTAATATATTTCTAGGTTTAACAGTAGCATTTGATTTTTATTCGAAAAATTTATTTTAAACACAAATCAAATCCAATAAAATTATTTACTACCTTTCTTATACTATTTTCTTGTCCCATCACCTTCTTGTCTCGTTATCCCATTCCCTCCGTTATTCCCTTGTCCTATCATTCATTGTCTACCTTCTTCCTCCTTCTTTATATTATAGACACAGGAGGGGAGGGGGAGGGGGGAGATTTTTCAAGAGGAGAAAGTTTCGGAATTGATGGGACATAAAAAATAGAAACCCATTTCCGTTTCCACCCAAAAAACGCAGTCAGAATCAGTCCAAAACAAAATAAAAAACACACAACTCCAGTCGAGCTCAAGTTTGCCGACGAGTTTACCGTTCGAACTCCGGTAGCGGTTCAATTTTCTGATAATTTTCAGTTGGAGCTTACTGTGCACTTTCATTTGGAACGGAGCATTGCTGTATATTTGTTTGCTTTGGGGTTTTTCCATTATTCAACTCTGAAAGGAAGTTACTGGAGCGAAAGGTCCACTTTTGACTTATCTCATTTCTAATTAATGCATGACTTTGAAATTTTATGTGTTTGGATGATTTTTTTTGGTTTCATGATTATCTTTTCTAGTTGCTGTTTATAATGATATTTATCATGGCTTAGCATGCTAAAAATTATTTTAAAATTTGAGGCTCAAAACCATTGGAAACGGTACCTCTGCTTTGTTTAGAGAAGGAGTTGATATTCTAATTTCATTTGTTTGAATTTGTTCCTTATCTAGTTGATTTTCTTATTAGATATTAAAAGTAGATGAACATTTTGATGTATAGCAGGCACTGAGGTGATTTAACAAGCTACGTAGATTTGGATTTAGGTACTATTTCATGTTAAGTAGTCCATTTCTTTCTTTCTTACGTAATAAATCTGTAACGACAGAACCGACTCTCTTATCCTTCTCCCACAAATTAATTTTCATAATTCTTGGCCTCACAATAATTTTAAAATTAATTTAGGAAAAATCATTCTTAATAATCGCTAAGCAACTTGTAGGTGCGCTCTAACTTCTTCATTCACAGATTCGCTTGCGTAGCGTGATGTTTAATATTCAATAAATTAATTCAATAATCATATACCATATCCAATAGCTTTAAATAGCCCTAATTTTATTAGTCCCCGTAATCGCGGATTTGCGTACGTAGCGCGATAGTGACATTTAATAAGTTTAAAAATTAATTTCCTCAAGTACGAATGTAGTATTTCTCAAATGTACTACAAATAATTGATTGTTATGATTTCGGATTCGCTTGCAAGGCGCTATTATGATAGATTAATTGATTTTATTTTCAATCACTCATCCGCTTGCGTAGCGTGATTATGACAACGCGTAATATTATCCAAATCATTCTTCAATAATTCTTAATCAAGAGATAAAAGCGGATAGGTAAAACATAAAAATCAAATAAAGTATAGTTTGTCCAAAATTAATTCAAGCCAATTTTGGTCAATAAAAGCGACTGTGTTAGGACCAAGGGACTCTGGGAATGCCTTATACTTTCTCCCCGGTCAGCAGATTTCTTACCCGGACTTTGTTTTCACAGACCAACATGAAAAGAGTCAAATCTTCCTTTGTATAAGGATTCAAATAAAAGGTGACTTGAACACTCAAAAATTAATTCCAAGTGACGGCTCTGGGTGATAAAATAATTACTACTTCAAAAATGACACTTTAATTGGAAAAACTCTTTAACTCACAACAATTCATAACATATATATCATTTGGGGTAAAAAAGGGTGTGACAATGCTGTCAAATGGGGCCCTCTTGATGGCTTTTTTCGGCCATCACGCACTTAATTACAAATTATTACACTCTTTTTACAGAAATACAATTAGGGAGATTTTAATATGAAGAAAAACATAGTTTAGAGAAATTTTAGAAATACCGAATAATTTAAATAGAAAACGGACAAAATCATCATAATTTAGGGGTTTTAGAAGATTAACTTTTTTTCAAACTAAGAACAGGGAGTGCTTTCCAAAGTGTATCCGTACGTTTGTTTAAAGTTTAATTAGTTAATTTTATTTTATTGCATCAAAGTTACTAGATAATTTTTTTATTACGAAAAAATAACTCAACTTTACTTGAATATCACAAAAGTCACTAAATCATTATTTATAAAAAATTAACTTTGCTTAACTATCACAAAAATTACTAAGAACAAATGGTAAGTGATGCAGGCAGGAATCATTGTGCAAGTGCTTCTCATGGATGCTGCCAATAATAAACTTTTTTCACGATATAAGCATTTATGATCCTTTTCTCCCGGATGAAGCAGCAGGCATCGGTCTGTAAAATTTATAAAAAGGAGATGATTGTGACGCAAAGTACTCTTATGCACTTATGTCATTCGGCTCGCGCGCAAGCCCGCACCCTTATATTATTTGAAGCGATCTCAATTGATCCCTCGTTACTGCTCCTTTGAGCAGTAATAGACTAATAGGTAGGGATGACAGGATTTGAACCTGTGATATTTTGTACCCAAAACAAACGCGCTACCAAGCTGCCACATCCCTTCAATTGTTCCACAGTGTAATTGTAGGAGGTTACAAAATTCTGAGGTGTCGGTATCAATTTATGCCGAATTGCTCCACATATAGTCCCCTGAACCACATTTTTTAAACGAACCAGAGCCAATCCGAATTGATCTTGTGAAAAGATCGGGCTCGAAATTATTGGAAGAATTCTTAACGTCGGAAGAACAAGATACCTGTGGACTTCGGGGCTCTTCGGTTCAGCTAGGTCCATAGTTCCGGAATTTATACGTGACGACTCGGTAACAGATCGCTTCTTCCAAAGCGCGCCCCATTCGTTCTGCTCGCAACAATCCAATAAGCTCTCCGGGTGAAAAACATTAGACATTCCATCTTCTGAAACCAACACTTTTGATAAGGAGAGAAAAAAATTGGGTCAAAAGAAAATCATTCTAGGATTTGCAGTCCGATACATTTCCATTATGTTACCTAGCCAAACCCGCCACCTCATGTGCCAAAGTCAAACGGTTGTTCTTCCTTCTCCGCTCCTTCTTTTTCTACATATGCGGCGGCGGCATATTTCATCTCTTCAACAAGTTTAATTATGAGCATAACGGCCTATTGTTCCGATGGAGAGAATAACCTATGATTAGCTTTTCGGAAAATTTCCAAACGAACAATTTCAACGAAATCTTTTAATTTGTCCTAAGTCAAATGGTCGAGAAACTCAACGTCACTATGTCTAACAATTAGTTAAAATTAATAAATTAAAGCTAGTATAATAAATTCATTATAAACACTTAATAATTTATTCCTAATATAAGTTACCTCGTATAATAGCAAATTGTTTTGAGTACTTTATGCGAAAATATATATGATATAAAGTCAAAATTAACCAAATACCCAATCAACCTACATTTCATTATTTAGGCTTCATTTCCTTCTAGCAGTAATTAGTAGTATCTTTATACATATTTGGCAAGCTTTTGATGAGATTTTACATTAAGGCTTAATTATTAATACGAGAACCGCAGATGCAAAAAGCACAAGAATCTTAGTCCTTTGAGAGCTTTAGTATCTCTTAATCTACATTGTCAGTCAAAATTTGGGATAGATTATGAAAATATATTAAAATTATCGGAAAAGGATCAAAAATTCCCTTAACGTATTGGAAATGGTTCATACATACCCTCCGTTAATTCTTTGGTCCACAAATACCCTCAACGTTTTATTTTGGCTCAAATATATCCTTATATTTAACGGATCATCAATGGCAAAATCTGAGACTTTACAACAGCTATGTGGCACGTTATAAACATGTCACGTGTATTTTTCAATAATAAAAATTATACCCACCCGTTTTGTTTAAAAGTACCCAACCCGCGGCGCCTGATGCCTGACCTGAATTAACCCAAATAGTTGTCCATCCAATTGCATAAACTAAAAATAGCCAGCGGATGTATAATATATGCATAATTTATGTGTTAAATATGTATAATTATGTATATTCAATGTATAATCTATGTATACGGCTAGAAAAAGTAAATAATTAATATGACCGGCTATTTGTGTAAAGATCCCACCTTTTAATCTAAACCTTATACCCCATTCTTTCATCCTCGTTCGAACAAATAGGGTTTTGCAACTCCATTTTCTCTTTTGCAATCTTTTTCCTCTTCTTTCTTTCAACTTCATTAGAGAACAAATTGCAAATAATGAAAATTTTCTCCAATTGTCATGATCTATTTTCGTTGAATATGTAGTTGCTAAAGGGATGTAATGGAGATTAGTATATATGTAAAACTGCATATTTAAAGTTGTGTATTTGATGAAAAATGGATGAAACCAGTTGATTTTGAACCAATTGGTTTTACCGGCCTTTGGTTTGAAGCACGATAGTTTATGATAGAATGCTAAGAAATAATGAAGAACAAAACAAGACAAGTTTTGGGGTGAAATCTCTCA